>CAJVQA010009276.1:0-12214 GCA_910591915.1 Cetraspora pellucida | reverse complement strand
GTATAATGTAAAAAGTTGTACAAACTGTAACAATATGTTCAAATAAACAGACCTGAGGCATGACCTCACCTTAACTCCAAAAAAAAAAAAAAAAAAAAAAAAAACTTAAAAAAAAGAAAAAAAAAAAGATAGAAAATAATAAAATAGAAAGTATATAAAAAAACACAATAAGAAAGTTAATTAGTAATAATAAGAGACCTTACTGAACAGTCTCAAAGACTAGCCTGAATAGCCCTTTAGCAGTAAGTTTAATCTCATACTAGTATAACAAGCTGCCTCTAAGCACTTATTTATAATAGCTAAAGGATATTATATCTGTAAATTAAGCTAATATTTGTATAGCTATATATGCAATTCTCTTAATAAAGAATATTGGCAAGATTGCTAAATTTGAAAAAAAAGATTAACATCCAAAACTAATAACTTAATTTTAACACAAACTATCTTAACTTGCTTTACTCTATTGCCATTTGATATTCTATTTAAACTCCTAATCTTGCTAATATTTATATATCTGTTACACTTATTCTATTTATTTTTGATACTAGATATCTTACTAAGACCTTACAATTAATTATTAATTTAAATCTTAACAAATTTAAAATTGCATTTTTATATTAACAAATCAGTTATACAGGCTGGTATGTTTTAATATTTTATAGGCATTAGATAAGCTTAGTACAAAACAATAATATTATCTATATCTTTTAAGTACAAACCAAATTTTAAACATGTTTCTTTAAAACAAAAATTACTGCATTTAGAAACTGTACAGTATATATTTATACTAATTCACAATCTGCTATGTCTAAATACAATAGTATTAGCATTATTTAAACTATTATTTATTTTTTTTTTTTAAATATTAAAGTAAGTACTTGTAATTCAGAATTTTATTAATAGTATATTTGGCTAATGGTTGTATTACAATTACAGAGAGCAACTATATAAAAAGTATACAACTAGCCACCTGTACAATTTTAGTTATTGTCTAATTTAAGTAGTTCATCTGAAGGTTTTATACTAGCTATCATACTTGGAACTTGCTTGTAGATTCTCTATTTAACCACTTAGTTTCTATATTCAACTACCTATCTCTGCTTATCAACAATCCTGGCTAATGCCAGTAAAATATGCTATGACTACTAAGTCTTTAAAGCAGTTCTTTGAAACCTTTGATCTTGTACTAAATCTTTCAGAATCTTCTATATCCTATTTTTATAGCTAATTCAATATTATTATGACTAAGACTAATACTGACAGTTAGGATATATCATTAAACTGCTATGCTCTTGTAGAGTTCATCCTAACCTTAGTACTAACTTCACAACATATTTTTACTAGTTTGGTATTTAATTTAAGTTCTATTAAGCTGCTATTCCAGATAGCCTAGAAAGGTAGATTAAAACTATATATCTCTGGTTTACATGTTTGCTAGCATGTACTTTTTTTCTTTAAAACTCAAAAATTCTAACAGTCTGATTAGTTCATCTGGTCTCTTCTTAAAGACTAGTACATTTGTCTAGTTTCACAAGTTCTAGCTTCATTTTATAAGTCTAGTCTTTACAGTAACACTATCAAAGTTTTGAGTTATCTCTCTATTTAGGTCTTCTAAATAGGCTTCTGTCTTCCTATTTGGTTCCTGTAATTTACATAGTCTAAGGATTTATTTTAAGTTCATACTATCTGATACCAGTTTGTATTTCTTTATACAACATTGTATGAGTGCTTAGACCTTCCAGTTATGCTAATATGATATAGGTTACAGGTATCTAATCTCAACTAATTATAAAAGACAGTTAACTATAACACAAAAAGAATTACAAATTTTCATCATCACTAGGATTTGAACTTTAAATCTGCCACTTGAAGGTTAACAACTTATTCACTTTACTAGATCATCACACCTCTTTAAATTATTATTTATTAATACTTTATATAATTTATTTTAATATATTTTAATTAACTTTATAAATTTATATAATATACAACTTATTTTTCACAAAGTTGTTATACATTAGAATAATGAATTTAATAATCTTGCTAACAATCTTGTTTACAACTACTTTAATCTTCTATACTTATTATTCAATCTACAAAATAATTATAATTCTAATTATATATTTTAACTAGACAACTATTTATTAAACTATTTATTCATTACTATATTTGTATAATTTGTTATATACATATTTATGTATTATAGTTATTTCAACATCATTTTTCAAAAATTGTAATTCAAATTAACTAAAAAGTTATCTGGCTTTATATTAAGAGAACTAGTATTTGTACCTCTCACATTTGGTATTTGTACCCTCTAACAAAAAATTAAAAATTTGAAAGTTCAAGTAAAGATATCTTGATGACTGTTTAATTAAATTCAATAAACTTTTTTTTATTTTAATTCTATAAATATATAGAATTTAAATAAAAAATTTTTTATTAAAAATAATTAGATGATTATCAAGATATCTTTACTTAAAATCAAAGAAAAATTAAAATGTTTATCAAAATAGTTATACTAAATTTTTTTAAAACTTTAAATAAAGATATCTCAATAACTACCTGATCGAATTTGATGATCAAAATTGATCAGATGATTGTTAAGATATCTTTATACAAACTTTTTTAAAAAACTAAAATGTCTATCAAAATAAAAGTTATATCAAAATTTATTAAAACTTTGAGTGAAGATATCTCAACAACTATCTGATCAAATTTGATGAATTTTTTTTATTTGAATTCTATGAATTCATAGAATCTAAATAAAAAAAATTCATCAAATTTGATCAAATAGTTGTTAAGATATCTTTACTTAAAATTTTAAAAAATTTAATATAACTATTTTGATAGATATTTTGATTTTTTTTTGATTTTGAGTAAAGATATCTTGATAACCATCTAATTAATTTTGATGAAAATTTTTTTATTTGAATTTTATGTATTCATAGAATTGAAATAAAAAAAAGTTCATTGAATTTAATTAGATAGTCATCAAGATATCTTTACTTGAACTTTCAAATTTTTAATTTTTTACTAGGAGGGTATGAATACCAAATATAAGAATATGAATACTAGTTCCCTATATTAATAATTAAAAAATAACAAATTATTTTTATAATTTTCAAACATTTTTACTTAAATTTTTTTATATAAAAATTCTTATAAATGAACTTTTAACTCTATATAATTTATATAAATATAATTATGCTTAATCTCTTAATTGTTACTAATGCAATCAAATTAGTATTTTACTTTATTATATTTTTTGTTTATCTTTATATCTTCTTAATAGTCTTATTAATAATTTACTTATACATGTTTTTAATACATCTAGTCTTAATACACTATCAAGAATTATATTCAATTTATATAATTAAATTAAAAATCTTAACTGTAATACAAAATTATATATAATAAATTAATTCATTATTATACAAAAACTCTTTCTGATGATTATCTAAACCAAGTTGGTATTGAAAATAAATTAAAGACTCTGGCTTCAAAGTAGATAATATTCTTAGTTTTATATTAAATAAACTTGTTATTAATAAAGCTCAAGTATGTGATATATCGAAGAGTAGATAAAACTTGAGTGGTTCTTGTCTTGAGTTAAGTTTTTTGTCTGATAGATTTTTTTATATATTTAGCATTTAAACTAAAAAAATATTTTAAAACTAAGTAAAAACAAAATTAGTTTTTTGGTTAAGAATATTAGAAGCAGAAAAAAAAAGAATAACTAAAAAAACTCATCTTAACTTAAATTTTTATAACAATAATATACTCTCTCTTCATCTTTTTTTTGTTTTTTTTTTAAAAAAAAGTAAAGATTTGGCTCATCTTCATCAAAAGATTGATATTGTGATTACTTTTTTTTGCAGTTACATGCTTGTTTGGATATGGTAAATAAGAAACACAACATATATATAAGTTAGTTAACCACATAAAGTAAATCAGAAAAGGATTTAAATTGGAAAGACCAAAAATATATTGAGATATATATATATATATATATTTTTTAAATATTAATAGTGAGGTCATGCTTTTAACTTTATTGATGATATGTATATATTCTAAGGCTATGTGTATAATATTTTTTAAAAAAATAGTTATAGGAGTTTATAAAGAATTGAGTTGCTTAAGTGCAATTCAAACCTTGGCACAGTACTCCAACTACTTAAAGATTTCTTCTATATAGAAAGTGTCTAGCTTGAACTCTATTTTATAAGTAAATACAGTTTTATTCTGATTAAGAGTATCTAGTTTTTAGAGAATAAACATAGTTCATAAAAATATAAAAACATTATAGTAAATAACAATTATAGAATAGAGTTTTATTCTGTTAATAAATTTTTTTTTTCTTTTTATAGATTAGTTTTGTTTTTTTTTATTAGTTTTATTTATTTTTTATTTTTATTCTTCCCTTTTTTAACTTTAAAATCTTTTTTTTTTTTCCTTTTTTCTATAAAAAGATGTCTTTAGATTGGTGGTATTCTATTATAAAGCATAAGTCAGACAAGTCATAATTTCTAGTCCTAACTGAATTAGTATGACAGGTTGTATTTAGATACCATTTGGGTGACTAGATAATGATAGAATTATAAGTTAAATAATATGCTGTATTTATATATGTAATTACAAATAGTTTAATAAAGTACTATCATAACTACTTAAGAAAAAAAAAATTATAACATAGTCAATTCACATTTATTATTATTAATAATATTTAAATTAATCTTTTATAATCTAATTAATTTAATCAAAGATATTACTTTGTTTATTAAAATTACTACTATATTTTTTATTAAATTACTGCTTTATTTTAATCAACAAATTTATACTAAATCTAAATACCATATTGCACTTTTAGGTCTTAATATAGTATACAACTTCAATCAATTTCAATATTTATATTTCTTAAAATACATTAATTCAACATGCATTATACTTAATTGTTTGTCTTAAAATTGAAATATACTGTAATATTTCAATAGATTAAATACTAAATATACTGTAATATTTCAATAGATTAAATACTAAATAAACTCTTTTATTATAATTACAAACTTTGAAATTTAGATGAGTTTTGACTATTCTGGTAGGTTTAGATTATAGATAACTTGTTTAGCTTTTAATCTTAATATCTTATAGATATAAAATTCAAATATAAATTTTTGTTCTATATATTTTATTTATAAAAAATTTAACTAAATTTTAATAAAGACAGAAATATAAGCTTATCTTTAATATTTTTTTAAAAAATATATATATATATATATGACATATTTTACATAGATGTTCTAAACTTTTAATATTAAATAAGACCTAATTTGATGTACTTAAAGTTACAGACATATAAATCTAACTGATCAATAAAAAACAGTACTGTAATATAAGTATAATTTTCAAAATTCATTATTTATAAAATTTGAATATTAGATCTGTCACTTAAAGATTGATAACCTGTTTACTTTACTAGATTATTATACTTCACTTTTTTATATTTTTTAAGTTAGATTAAATAACAAATATATATTTAAAATTTTTAAAAACAAAAACCTAAAAATAACTTTTATATTTATATATATTAATAAACAACTTTGATTATAAACTATATTAATATTCTTTTTTAAAAATAATTTATATAGTAAATGTGATAACTTAGTGAAGTAGATAAGTTGTCATCCTCTTAAGTGGTAGGTTGTAAGTTCAAAACCTATTAATAGTAAAATTTGGATAATTACTTATGTAATATATAAATGGTATTATAGTGATAATATTCTATTGATTAGTTAAGATAGAATATCTGTAACTATGGTCGCATTAGCATGATTGGCAGGTCTGAAGTATCTGTATAACTTTAATTATACAAAGAAATGCAAACTAATATTAGGTGATGTAAATTTAAAATAAGTGCTTGGGCTATATAAATTTGTAGAACTGAAAAGCTGAAGCTTATTTAGAAATTCTAAGCAAAAAAGTAATACAAATCTTCAACAATACTATTATAAAGACTAAACCTAGAAAATGGATACTAATATGACAAAATCAGATAAGCAAGAATCTCAGATAAGAGATATTATCAATTAGACCACTGAATTTTAGACTAAAGGAAAAAAATATTGGGCCAGTCTTAATATATCAAGAATAGATCACAATTCTTCTAGGCTATCTGAATTAGGAATCTAAGAGCAAAGCAGAAGTATACTAAAAATACTAGAGATATGCTGTGAAGTTAGTACTAGGGTTTGGATGAACTCTGTAAAGATAACCCTTATTAGTGTTCTAAAAATAAATAGATAGTTAGCAATGAGAAATCCTCTACATTTTACTAGTAGATAATGTACTCAAAAATGTGTAATGATCTGAGAATCAATACAAAAAAGGTAGGTACCATACTGCTCAGACAATATACCAGTTAGGTATATATGAGGGGTTAGTTGAGGTTACATTATGACAGAGCAGATGGTTAGAAGGTTTAAATAGGTAATTTTCTAGTAGGTTATAGATACAGTACTTAATGTAGAACCTTAGAGTGGACTACTTAAATAGGTAACCAAAAGTTATATATGTGACTAGTTGTACTCTCATCTTTGTAAAAATAATTATAATAACTAATCCAATATAAGTCAATAAAGTATCACTATAAAGTATGATCTTTAACAAAAAAAAAAAAAAAAAAAGATAATTTATATAAATAAGATTTATTTCTTTTTTAATAATTAAAGTAAAATCATTATTACTACATTATTTTTTTTAAACTACCTTAACAATGTCTAACAGAAACAATATTTTTCCTTTTAAATATTATATATACCTGTAAGAAAATTTCTGTGCTATGTCATCATTATAATGTGAAATTAAAAAACCTTCACCTATAACAATATCATTTGAATAACTATAACAAACTTAAAATTAAAAATTATCTTGTATTACATTTATAATAAAACATTATTTTTAAATATACTGTAAATATAAAAATTACTTTATTTTATTATTAATAATAATTATTACTAATGATTTGCAATAATCAAATTTAAATCGCTAAAACATACATTTAAATAATCACCGGGCTGGTAACCAAAATTCAATGCGACTAATGTAATTGTGCCTATACAAAGGTTAATTTTCTTATGCTTTATATTGGTTGGTAAACCTTATTTTTATACTTAGCAATGACTATTTCGCGGTCTGATTGTATTTAAATGTTCTACCATAAAATCCCGACATCTAAAATCTCGAGAACCATAATCCCGACATCACGCGGCGTAACAATTAATATTTAAAGATTAATAATCATATGAACAATCATTGTCAGGCTTTAAATGTTAATTGTCGCGTCGCGTGATGTCTGAATTATGGATTTTGAGATTTTAATGTCGGGATTTTATAGTAGAACCATATTTAAAGATTAAAATTAGAACTAGAATAAAAAAATATTTATACTTAATATTCACAAAACGTTTTTTTATTAGAACCTGCAAAATAGTTTATTAAAATTTTATTTATATACACAGGTGATAAATAGAAAAAACATACGTAAATCAGTGAAAAGCTTATTACTGTGCGAGTAGGAACTTTTAAAACTCTATATTTTGATTTCAAAACTAACACCGCATCTAAAGCATCAAAATTATAAAATATTAAATCGTGAAAGTAAATGTGAGGGACCAGCGTGAGGTAGTATTCGTTAAATATTCATCTTTAGGATAATGGCTCGAACGAGTGATAATATAGTTCTTTTTGCATTATGGTAAGGCGGATAACCACCATCCTAAAAAATTGCTGTCTGGTCAAATCAAATTTCAAGACAAGGTGTAACATAGAAACAAAAATTCACCAAAACCGTAACATTAATAACAGTGAAACTTTTAGGTTGGTAACACTATCTAGGGTTCTATCTAAAGGTGTTGGTGAAATTAAACCAGTGGTGAGATAATTTCGCCGTTATTGTGAAATTGATGTTGAATTGGTGAATTTTGGTGAAATTAATTTCACCGACATCTCTAGCCTTGTCGTCTTATAGGCAAATTTTTCCGCAATTTATAGTGATTAATCCATTATCTAGCTAATGAACTATAGTCTATATTGCAGCTCATTTTAGGCTACACTATAATAATAGAAGATTTAAGGGATAAAAAAGAATATGATGACAATTTCGTTTGCCCATGGTGTATATATACTGTAAGTAGGAACGGAATTTAAGTGGATTTGGAATTCTTAAAATTTTTAGGATTAGGGTATAGGTTTGTATTAAATAAATTCTACCTTAAAATTGTAAATTCAAATCAATCTAGATTCCGTTCCCACTTACAACATATACACTAAGTATTCGTAATGATAATATACCGTGATCATGATATAATGATCTGGGTACTAGGAATAAGGCCTACGTTGGATACTATTTTATGCGGATACCAATATAGTGATAAGCTACATAGTTTTGCTCCTATATTGTATTGAAATCTGGTATATACTACTTATTGTTACTTATTGCTGGGACCCAAGACAACTCAAAGATTTGAATCTAACTGTACCAGCCTCATGTTGGTCTCCACAATAGATATAAGATAACTTACCCACAACCAGATGCAGCTTGAGGATTGTCTACAACTTGAAACTGCGAACCGATCAATTCCTCAGTATAATCTATTTTTGAACCCTTAATCATTTCTAAAGAAATTGTGTCTACTATTACTTTTGCACCATTTTTCTCAAAAACACTATTAATAAATCAAATGTTTAATAATTTTATATTTTGAACATGTTAAAGTTTGTATTAAAAAAAAAAGAAAAAAACCATACACATCATTCTCTTTGGTAGTATTTGAATCCATTAGGTCATAAAAATATTGAAAACCATGACAACCACCTGAATCAATCGCTATTCTTAATGCATTATTGGGTTTTTTTTCCCGATGTGCTATAAAATTGAGTTGCTAAATACAGTTTTCGCAAAAAAGACACAGCTTAAATATTTAAAACCAGAAAAAAAAAGATTAAACCAAAATTACTAAAATTTACTTTAGCTGCTCGGTCTGTTATCTCAATTTTCATATTATTATTTGGCGAAACTGACGATTCTCCTGACAAAAAACGAAACTTCTGGTGATAGACGGAGCTTCTGGCGAAAGATGAAATCTCCGAAGCCCTAATAAAAGACGAAACTCTCAGAAAAATAAAAGGTCGAGCCATAGTTTTTAACATTATTTTACATGATGTCGAAAGTCAAGACTAAAATCATTGAAAATATTTATCGTGACCAAAGATGAGCAAGGGGGACTTTCAAATTTTTCGGAAAAGCACGGGTCATGCGACAGTCAACCAACCAGAAACTTACCAGAAACTATATTGTCAGCACATGATATAACAAAATTGATAATCATTGAACTACGAAGTAAAATAAATCATGTTTTATAAAACTCTTCACCCAGCTTATAATAACAATTTTACAAGTATAGAAACTTTATTAGAAAAGTTTTTAATAAGAAATTACATGTACTTAATTAATATTCTTAAACTAATATATAATTGACAAAATTATCACTTAATCTGTAGGCTTTTCTAGGCAAATTTGTCTAAAAAATTATTAAAAAATATACTTATGATCTACTTTTTTTTTAAGTTTTAAAATATCTAAATAAAATTTTATTTGATAATATTTAAAAATAAGAACTATATTATTGTAGTATTTAATTTATATTATAAATCAATACTACCAATATACCTACTATAAATCTAACTATATCTATTAAAAACTGATTAATTTTAGACTATATGGGGTGTCTCGTATGAAAAAGAACCATTTTTACATATAAACAATTTTGAGTAAATCAGGTTTAAAAACTGTGGCTTACCACGTGATCATCCAAAATTACAATCTAAAAATAACATTAGAAAATTCCATACAACGATTTCTTGTTAATGATTCTTGTCTTAAATCTAGCACTAGTGGATTATGATTTAACAATTATTTTCTTTATTCTGTTTTTCCGGATTTTAATTTTTTGTCTTCAGGTCTTATGGTGAAATTTCTTGTGGTCTTTCCTGGTCTTCTGACTTTTCTGGTAATTTAATTATGTTATTCGTTTTTATTCTGTTCTTTCAAATTTTACTAATTAATTTTCTTTGTCTTCAGGCTTTTCAGCAATTTTCTTATGAAATTTCTTATGGTCTCCCCTAGTCTTCCGGCTTTCTGGTAATTTTAATTGTGTTGTTGGGTTTTTTCTGTTCTTCTGGATTTTACTAATTAATTTTCTGTCTTCAGGTCTTTCGTCAATTTCTGGTGAAATTTCTTGTGATCTCCTCTGGTCTCTAGCTTTCCGGTAATTTTAATTGTGTTAGGTTTTTTTTTCTGTTCTGAATTTTACTAATTAATTTTATGTTTTCAGGTCCTTCGATTTTCTGGTGAAATTTCTTGTGGTCTTCCCTGATCTTCTGGCTTTCTGTAATTTTAATTATATTGTTGGGTTTCTTCTGTTCTTCTGGATTTTACTAATTAATTTTCTTTTCTTTAGGTCTTTTGACGATTCTGGTGAAATTTCTTGTGGTCTCCTGGCTTTTATGGTAATTGTAATTGTTTTTTTTTTTCTGTTTTTTCCGGATTTTACTAATTAGTTTTTTTTTCTTTAGATCTTTTGATGATTTTCTGGTGAAATTTCTTGTGGTCTTTCTGGTAATTTAATTGTGTTATTGGTTTTTTTCTGTTCTTCCAGAATTACTAATTAATTTTCTTTGTCTTCATGTTTTTTGGTGATTTTTTTGTGAAATTTTTTGTGGTCTTCCTGGTCTTCCGGCTTTCTGGTAATTTTAATTGTGTTGTTGGGTTTTTTCTGTTCTTTTGGATTTTACTAATTAATTTTCTTTTCTTTAGGTCTTTCGATGATTCTGGTGAAATTTCTTGTGGTCTCCCGGCTTTTATGGTAATTGTTTTTTTTTTCTGTTTTTTCCGGATTTTACTAATTAGTTTTCTTTTCTTTAGGTCTTTCAACGATTTTCTGGTGAAATTTCTTGTGGTCTTTCTGGTAATTTAATTGTGTTATTGGGTTTTTTCTGTTCTTCTAGAATTACTAATTAATTTTCTTTGTCTTCATGTCTTTCAGCAATTTTTTTGTGAAATTTCTTGTGGTCTCTCTAGTCTTTCAGCTTTCTGGTAATTTTAATTGTGTTGTTGGGTTTTTTCTGTTCTTCCAGATTTTACTAATTAATTTTCTTTGTCTTCAGGTCTTTCGTCGATTTCTGGTGAAATTTCTTGTGATCTCCCCTTGTCTTCCAGCTTTTTGGTAATTTTAGTTATGTTGGGGTTTTTTTCTGTTTTTTCAGATTTTACTAATTAATTTTCTGTCTTTAGGTCTTTCAGCGATTTTTTGGTGAAATTTCTTGTGGTCTCTCCTGGACTTCTGGCTTTCTGGTAATCTTAATTGTGTTGTTTGGTTTTTTTTCTGTTCTTTTGGATTTTACTAATTAATTTTTTGTCTTCAGGTCTTTCGGTGATTTTCTGGTGAAATTTCTTGTGGTCTTCTCTGATATTCCGGCTTTCTGGTAATTTTTATTGTTGGGGTTTTTTCTGTTCTTCCAGATTTTACTAATTAGTTTTCTTTTCTTTAGGTCTTTTGACAATTCTGGTAAAATTTCTTGTGGTCTCCCTGGTCTTCTGGCTTTTCCGGTAATTGTAATTGTGTTGCTGAGTCTTGTTTCTGTTCTTTCGAGTTTTACTAATTAAATTTTCTTTGTTTTTAGGTCTTTCGACGATTTCTTGTAAGATTTTTTGTAGTCTCTCCTGATCTTCCAGCTTTTCTGGTAATTTTCTTTCAATGATTTTTGGTGAAATTTCTTGTGGTCTCCTGGTCTTCTGGTTTTTCTGGTAATTTTGTGTTATTGGGGTTTTTTTCTGTTCTTTCAGATTTTACTAATTAATTTGTATTTCAATGATTTTCTGATGAAATTTCTTGTAGTCTTTCTGGTCTTCTGATTTTTCTGATCTTTCAGCATTTTACTGATATGCTCTTCAAGTTTTCTTGAATTTGGATTGTTTTTGGGTCTTTTGGTGTTTTACTGGTGAATTTTCTTGTAGTTTTTGGATCTAGAGGATTACAAGAAGTTTTTTTAGTAAATGTTGAAAGTGATCTTTGATCAATATTTTACTGTTGAATTTTATAAGTTTTTTTAGGAATTTTGGTGTTTATTGAAAGATTTTTTATAGTTTTTAGTTTTA
>CAJVQA010009275.1:0-12215 GCA_910591915.1 Cetraspora pellucida | reverse complement strand
GTTTTTTTTTTTTTTTTTTATATACAATATTTATTTAACTTATTAAAACTAAAAATTCCTATACTAACCAACCAAGAGCCTAATATAGCAGATCTTGACTACTTCTATTAAAACTTTTCTAATAGTTTTGGAATTGCCTTCTACAAAAAAAAAAGTGCCAACAATGCTTGTCCAATTCTTTTCAAAATCAAACCAACTTCTTACTTAACTAAAAAATCTTAGATTCAACAAAATTACTTATTTTTTTAAAACTCCTATCTCTATTTCTGTGATTACTCATCTTTGTAGCAAATATCACATTAAATTTATTTCAAATTCTAATACCAATTATACCCAAACTACTGAATTCATCATAATCAATATTAATACTAATTCTAAAAAGAATCTCAATAAGTTAACTTAACAACTTATAACTAGTTAACTCAACAACTTATAACTAATCTCTCTTCTTTAACTAACAATGTTTCTTCATCTCTTACATCTGATATACATTATTATACCTATCCTAAATGTTTTCTTCTAATTGGTTGTATTAAAAAAAATGAGTATCACTATTCTAATAAAAAATATGCTACCAAAAATAATGAAGTCTATCACCTTGTTTGTATGACTGTCTTATATTAACATAAAAGAATCTTATATAAACTTTCTAAAATATTCTTCATAAATTATCTCAAACTACTAATTCTAATTCTGTTTTCTCTTACTAAAACTCTTCTACCATTTCTGATTTTATTGACTCTTTTTTCTTTATAACTATTAATACTAATCTTGTTACTAACCAACCTCCTATTATTACTATTCTTGAAAATGCTAACTTAAATTTTAATAATTTCAGCAACTCTAACCAACTTGATAGTATTTCCAATAAACTTCCCATTCAATCTTATTTAAGTGTTCTTAAACCAAAATCCAATCCTACATATAATTGACTTACAAATTTTTCTTTTACTAAAGAAATATAATCCAATAAAAAACTACAAACTACTTTTTCTCTCTAACTTTTTATTTTTCTTAAAAAATTTAAACCTGCAACTTCTATTCAACTTGCATTTAAGGCTTTATTCTATTATATTATCTGTATAATAGCAGGATAATGACCTAAATTTCTAATTGATCTTATTTAAAAAAGCAACTCTAATATTGAAAAAAGTGTTACAATTCCTTTTAATCTTTTTGTATCTATTCTAAAAAACCTTATTCTTAAATTTACCACTATTCTCTTTACTAAACCTAACTATCTAGAAATTTTTGTATCTTTAGTTATTATTCCTCTATATATTGCTTACAATCACTTTTAATTTTGACTTAATATTGCATACCTTTATCTTTTTTTATTCAATAATTATTAATCAATTGATTATTAAAAATTTGCTAAAGACTTATAACTCAGACTCAAAAGATTCAAAATTAAATTCTTAACTCAAACTATTGACCTTCTATAAAAATATCTTATTATCTAATCTAATGTCAAATTTAATATTAATTATTCTTTAATATCTTTAAAATACTTTTTCTTGAAAGATTTTGCATCTCCTTATTTAAAAATTCTCTTTACCACTTTAACTCTTGGTTTGAAATCTACTATCCTCTCTATAGTTAACAATTCTCATCTAATACTAACAAAAAAAGTCAAAACTTCTCTCTGAATTCAATTTTGACAATATTTTATACTTCAATTTTCAAAACACCTTCCTGAAACCTATACATTTAAAAACCTAATTCATTTCATGAATGATATAAAAAAGCATTCTGAGTTGCTAACTTTTACTGTTTTATCTGTGATAATAAACTATGGCAATATCTTAATAAAAAAAAGTTTTATAATAGCACCAAACTCTTTAATAATATTCTAAACAAATTTTATCAATTATTCCTTCCCAAAGATAATAAAACATGGATTTACTCAACTCTTAATATCACACTCTTTCATAAAAATAAGGAACATGCTGCTTTACTCAATCAACCTATTCTGATTAAAGCTTAAACAAGCTAGCTGACCAAGCTAAAAACTTTGATTGTGAACAAAACAAATTAAAAACATTATAACTACTATTTTTATTATTATCTCTCTCTATACTATCAAACTACTGCTAAAAATCACAATATATAGTCTCTTTCTAAAGAGGAGGCAATTAATCTTCTTACAAAAAACATCATTGATACCAAATTCCTTGTCCAAATTATTATCTATTTTAATGTTGTTAAAAATCAAAAATCTACTTATTTACAAATTATTAAATACTTTGATACTGCTTATCTAGTAGCTAAAAGTTTTTTAGTAAAAAAATTTAATCTTGACTTCAAACTAGTCTCAATCCTTGACACTCTTTTGTTACAATCGTCTTTATAAGTTCTTTGTCTTCTACAACCAATATGAAAGTAGCCACCACCTTATTAAAAGATGCAACTACAGTAGTTAATAAGAAAAATAAAATAAGTAGGCAGATAAACAAGCCTATTTATATAGAAGGCCATGTTAATAATAGTCAGACCCAATGTACAGAACAGACTATGGTATCTTGCATAGCTGTAAGAACTGAGTATATGGTGATCAACTCTATAGAAAACAATTATAAAAGATTATTTATAACATCTGTAATCTCTTATGACCTTCATATATAGTTTAACAAATTCCTTCTTTATTATAATTTACCATTTCTTCATCATGGCCAAACTATTTAAAACTTAATTCAATATATTAACAAATATAATAACAACAAAACTGTATCTAGTAACATATTTTCTGTTTATTTATTTTAAACAAAACTCACATATACCTTTCTAATGATACTCTTTTGTCAAATCATATCATTATTGCTTCACATTTTTTTCTACTATTCTATAATCTTCTTCTCAGATCCAACTTTTTTAGCTTTACTTCTATTTTATCTGACTTTTTTTCTAATGACCATTACTCAACTCCTATTAACTATAACTTTGCTTTATATTCTTCTGACTCAAGTTCTTAACATCTTAATTTAACTATTGTTACACACAATATTATAAGCTTTAATGATCCAACTAAAAGAGAAACTTGGTAAAACTACTGTCTTAATAATGATATATTTATTGCCAGTATTACTAAAACAAAAATTTCTAACAAAACTAATTTTTTCTTTTGCAACAACAATTTTTTTACTTATTACTAATCTAACTCTTTCATTTTGGTAAAAGGAACAGTTAGCATGATTTGTAATCATCTTAAACCTCATATTCATAGTGTTTATACTCACCTAGAAGGAGCTATTGCACTTGATATTTTCTTTTAAAACAATGTCAAACTTCATATTATCTTAGTATACCTCTCATCTACTGATATAGCTATTTATAACCAAACCTAAAATACAATAATTAACTGGATTTAATAAGCTTCTCAGCTCTACCTTCATCTTATTATTCTTGATAATTTTAATATACAGAATCATATTTATAGTTCCTTTTTCAAATATAAACTTATCAATTTTTTTAATTATTCTAATATGCATGATATTGAAACTTATTTTAACAACAAACACTTTATTTAGTCTAATAATACTAGCAATAGTTACATTAACTACATTTGGACTGACCAATTTAATATACAATTTATTCTTTTCTACAGTCTTAATAACAGTCAAACCTCTATCTCAAGTGACTACTTGATTCTTAGCTCTACTTGAAGATTCCTACATGCCTATAGTAAACCTTTACAGAAACATACAAGATCAGTTATCATATTTTTAATTATAAAATAATGACTACAGAAAACTAAAACCTTTTTGCTGATACTTTAACTCAACAACTTTCACTACACAAAACTCCTATCAACAGTATTACTAATAAAAGTATTGAAACTACTTGGCAAAAAATTCAATACTCTATAATCTATACTGCTACTCACATAATTCCTAACAAAATCTTTCACAAATAATGTTACAATCACCAATATGCACTCCATAGTACTCTACTATATCTTTCTCTTAAAAAACTTGAACATATTATTAAACTTGTTAAAAAATTTACACAATTTTCTAACATTTCAAGTATTAATCAAACTATCTCCCAAATTAATAAACAGTCATAATATAACCTTCAATTACTTATCTCTATCAACCTCTTCTGTATTCAACTATAGCTTTAACATGCCTACTCTATTTGGAAACAGCTCTATCATGCCCATTATCTTAAAAACTACTGATCTCTTCTGTATTCAACTATGGCTTCAACATGTCTACTCTATTTGAAAACAGCTCTATTATGCCCATTATCTTGAAAACTTTCTTCTACTTCAACAACAAACCAATAAAACTATTAACAAAAGATGTGTTACTTTTATAACACATCCTATTCAGGCTATTAATAGCATTCTTAATCACTATAATTAATCTGTTCATCTTTTAAACATAAAATTGCCAAACCAACTTATTACTGATCCATCACTTATTAAATAACATGTTCAATTTCATTTTTATAATTGAACTGCATTTAGACTTATTAATAAAACTCTCTTTAATAATTTTTAAAAACAACAATACTTTTCACTTTCTTACATCAATCCAAATTGGTATTATTCTCTCAATTCTCTTATTACTAATGAAGAACTTCTCCAAACTCTTTCACAACTACCTAATAACAAAATCTGTAATCTTATAGGCATTAGTTATGAACTGCTCAAAACATTAGTCTCCAATGTACTTTTGCTATTACTGCTCTCTTTAACTGTTGTCTTTTTGATAACAGAATTTCTAAATAATGAAAACATAATAAAATTTATCCTATTCCTAAATGTAATACCTTTGATGATAACCTTAACCTCACATAACCCATTAGTCTGATCAAACACATCTGCAAACTTTATACAAAATTTTTACAAACTGACTTAGCTATATATTTTTCTCAAACCCTATTCTCTTATCTTTTAACTATGTTACACTTTCCAATAATAGTATTTTAATTCCTATTCATATTCTTAATAATCTTATTAAAAATGCTATCTGCAATTACAAAAACATTTGGTTACTCTCACAAGATATAAGCAAAGTATATGATTTTGTAAACTTTGCTTTTTTTAAACATTTGCTTTCTTGTCTCTCACTTCTTTTATCTATTATTAACATTCTTATTGATCTTCTTACTGATTATTACAAAACCAAGTTATTATCAATTTTGCTCTTACTTTCTTATATTCAGTTTACAATGGTATTGACCAGAGTAAAACAATTACATCTTTATTATAATATATCTAATATGACCCACTTATTTCATACATATACTCAAAAGTTTCTAGATATATTCTATAATCTACTTAGGCCACTAATCTAAAACTTCAAACAACTAATTCATTACAAAAACAACACCCTGCTTTAGAATATATAAATGATATTCTTTGGGTCACTTTCTCACAAACTGAGTTATCTTAAATATTATCTATAGCTAAATTATTTTATACTATAGCTAATATTTAAGTTAATCCTTAAAATCTATTCTGGTTACTAATAACTTTTCATCTCACTATACTCTTATTTCTTATAACAATCATCTACTTCTACTTCATTCTTTTAAACAATTCTATAAATTTTTAGGTTATTGGTTTACTTTAGATAACAAACAATCTAAACAAACAAAATTAATTATCTCTGAATTCTTCTAACTTATCCAAATTGCAAAAATAAAATGTATAACTAATTCAAATGCCCACTAAATTATTACTATAGTTATTATGCCTACTATCAAATATTACTTATACAATATTGTTATTAATCAACCTATTTGTAACAAAATTTTTACTTAACATATTGGTTTTGTTAAGCTTAAAACTAAACTTTGTTATACAATACCATCCAGTATCCTATTATATTCTCAAATTTATAACATTAAACATATCTGGAATATTCAACTACAATGCCATATTTTTAATTTTCTCAAATGACTTAACAATTCTGATCTACTAGGCATATCTACTCATATATGAATTCAATAACTCCAAAACAACCTCTGGTTTTTTACTAATATTTTTCTTTTTATCCTAAGTCAATTATTAATAGATCCAATCAATTAACTACAAACTTCCAAATAATACAACTTATTAAATACATGACTAAACTTTTTCAACTAGCCCAATCTACAACATTTTATATACTTTAAATAATAGAACTATATCTTTTAAATCTCTTCTTTTTTTTTATCCAAAATATTCTATTTTCAAAAAACAACTTAGACATTATAAACTTCTTTTTCTAAACTAACTCACTACTTATGACAATTCATATTTACTATATTGACAATACATTTTATCCAGACTTAACAAAATTTCAAAAGGTGTTATACCACATTAGTTTACTGTTCTTGAGAACATTACTACAAGTTATTCTTACCAATACACTCTATATAATTATTATAATTTATTTTCTATAAACTACTTTAGCTACTCTACTAGTCACTTTATCTCTAACACTAAACCTTGGCTACTCACTGTTCTTGATAACCAAATAATTATTGACAAGACTAGAAGACATAATATACTTACTGGCCTTACTCTCATCAACTACTGGTACTGCTCATTTTAATCTTAGTTCTTTAATCTTTATTCTACTTCTTCCTCTACTATTACATTATATATTGAATACCACCTTAATTCAAATACAATTGCTAACAAATGTACTATCTTTATTCTTACTAATTTGGCTACTAAGCTACTTTGCCACATCAATTTTGACAAAACTCTTAACCTTTATGTAAACTTTCTTAATATTGTATATTCTATTGCTTTTTGATATCCTCTATATATTTTATCTTTTTTTTTATTCACAATTAATCTACAACAACTACTTTCTATTTTTGAAATATATCAACTTGTTAATAATTTTCAGACTATCACTAACTCAAATTACAATCTATTATTAATTTTATTTTATACTAATGGTTTTGTTATTGATCTTGATACTTCATAATGCTCTATAGACATAGGTTGGGTTCAAGTTAACAACTTTATAACAATTAACTCATTTTAAACATAAGTCAAACTATGATCATGCTTCTTTAAAACTAAAATTCTTGTAATTTTTTTAGCAATTATTACTGCTTCTAGACATTACTTTGCTTATATATTCATTGACTCATAATTAGTAATCTCCAAATACTATAACATTTGCCAATTAGCATTTACTCTTTCTTATACTTATACTCTATATTTCTCTATCTGGCAAATACTTATCAACTTTATTAAATCTTATAAAATTCAACTTACTTTTTACAAAGTTACTGGACACCAAGATAATCTATTTAATAATCTTGCTAACCAACTTGTTCGCAATTACCAAATATTACCTTACCTAATATTCTTAACTAATAATCCTTATAACCTCAACTATACTCTTTTTATTAATGAATTTCTTATTAAAATTCCTATCTGATGCTCTATTTGAGCTATATGCCAAGTCCACATTATAACATTTTGGATATCTCAACATTATTTTCAACAATAGTCTAGTATTGCATTGATATTAATTGGGAATCTATATAGCTTTACATCAACAACAATTAAAAAATTTCTAATTTTATTTATAGCTTTTACTCATCTACTTTAAAATTTTTTTGAGTTAAAATCTTTACAGATGAACATTCTGTTTCTTATACTCTTCATAAATATAATTCCTTATTTCCTTCCTTCTGTCATCAATGCAACCAAACTAGCTCTTCACTTCATTGGGTTATTTGTCCATAAACCCAAACAATTTACCAATTCATCTCTAATTCTTTTAATAGTATTTTAAATTCAATTAATTTTAATATGTTTGCCAATCTTGTTTCTAATTTACATACTGAAATTCTTACAGTTAACAGTTTTAAACTGTATAACTCTTTACATATACCTTCTCTTATTTTTGTCCTATTTGGTTTAGTTTTTATTGATCTTATTTCTACTATTTACAATGCTTCTATTTTTTATCATACTGCTACTACTCTTTCTATCAAACTTTTTCTTTACTTAAACCAACAAATATACAAACAAATATGGATTCTATACTGTATTTTATGTTTTGTACAGTCTCAAATTACTAAAATTGATCTTTGAACTATTTAATAGATTAAATACCATACTTCTTTCTCTTATATTATTATTCAAACCCAAATCTAAGTGAGTCTTGGCCATTCTTGTAAGTTTAGATTGCAGATTATATGTTTAAGTTTTTTATTCTTCATATGTAATTTAAAAGCAAACTTTTTTTTATAAAAACTTCAATTGAATTTTAATAAAATTAAAAGCATAACCTCATTATTAATATTTAAAAAATAAAATAAAATAAAATAAAGATAAAACTAATAATATATATAAGTTTTAATTGTTTATTTAAGTAGTTTGATTAAAGTTCTATTCTAATTACTATATTTGAAATTTATTAAAAGATTATTTATTTAACTTCTAGTTTTTATATATTATTTTAATCTATAATATCTAGACTTTGTATAATTATGTTCTATTTAATCTACTATTTAAACTTTTTTTTATACTTTTACCAAGTTATAGCTTAACTTTTTAAACTAATTTTTTTTAAATGTAAGTCTCTGAAAACCTTTTTGCTAAGTAACCTATCTATTCTATAAATTATTATTAAAATTATATTTTTGCAAACTTTATCTAAATTTTAGTACCAATTTTATAATATATCTTTAGTACATTAATATACTTTTGCTTTGTTTTTAAACTTCTAATTTAGTTAGTTTAAATAAACTATAATTTGTTTTTAGTATATTAAGTTTAATCTGATATTCTTTTTTTTAGTATAAAATTTAGTAATTTGATATATAGTAACTCTTATCTAAATGATCTTTTTGTTTGATTCTGCTATGTTGATATTTGTTTTTAAATTTAATCTTTATAATAATACTATTGAAAATTATATTATCTTTTTATTTAAATCTTTTTAAATATACTTCTGTTTTCTCAGTTCTATAAATTTCATAGTAATAAAAACTTACTTTAGATTTGTACTTAGTATTAGTTTGCATTTCTTTATATTACTAAAATCATTTAAATGACTTATAATTTGCTAGTTATTCTAATATAATTATAGTTACAGATTTTTTATTTTAACTAAGTAATAAAGAACAGTTATTATAATATAAGTAATTTTTTAAATTTTTATTATATTTAGTTTTCAACTTTTAATCTATTATTTAGAAAAATTAAAACTTATTTACTTTACTAATATGTTGCATCTTATTTATAAATTTTTAATATTGTTATAATAAATTATTATATTAAAAAACCTAAAAAGTATCATCATAGTAGTCTACTTATCTAATTGGTAGTACCTATAATGAATTACTTGAAACATATATACTACGCTTTAAAAAAGCTATATAATAGCATACAAGCCTTACAATAAGATCCCATAATCCTCTCAAATTAAAAAAAGATTAATCTGAACTAATTTGTTCACATTACTACAACTGAAAATAGATATTGATTTCCCTTTACTTTATTAAGTATAAGACAATGTCAAAAACTATAATTGTAATAATTATGCTAGATTTTGACCTTAAGACAAACAGTGCTAAAACATTTCTTATCAGTTTTATAACAACTGTAAAAAATATTAAAGTAACAAATACTATGTCTATAAAGAAATTAAAGTAAGAACAAAAAAGATTAGAATTTAATAAGATAAAAAAAGAAGAGTCATAATCTTGATGTGCTTTTTTATAAACAATTTGCTATAAAAAAGATAGAATTTTATTCTTATAAAAAATAGTTCAGAATAGTTTAAATCAGAGTAATTTATAAGTTTAATAAAATTCTTATACAAAATAATAAAAATATTAATAAAATCATTTTTGACTGTTCAATACAATATAATGCTCTTTAAAAGCCTATATTTATCTTGTAACACTTCGTAATAATTATTTTGACTATATGCTAAATTATAAAACTGCCTTTATCATCTTTAAGAAATGGTATATAGCATATTTAATTTTCAAGTAATAATCCATTGCATTTGCTCTATTTCTGAACTTACTTTATTAATCTTGTATAATATATAAATATATATAAAATTTAAATTTAAACTAGTTTAACTTTTTTAAATTTAAAACAGATTTAGAAACCTTACCAAATTTTATAAAAAAAATAATAAAGTAAAATACATAATTTATTAATAATTAATGATTTATAAATATTTATTAGTAATTAAAAACTGATAAAAAATGTTAATATATTTTATCATATATACAAAAGTAATACTAAAAATAAATAATATCTAACAATTTTATAAGTACAATTACTTTTGTGTATATGTATATATATTACAATTAATTATAGTATATACTTACAAGTTTAATTACTTACTAATTATATAATATTAATCAAATTGTAATGATTTGAAAAATTTTAACAAATTCTAAAATTTACTAACTATTAAAATTACTAATCTGTTTATTTTTAAAGTTAAAAATTATTATTAGATTTCAAAAACTGTAACTTAATTATTTTATAATTTAAAATCTTATATAATCAATAATATGTAACCTTTTGAAAGAAAATATTAGATTTGACTAGTAGATAATTAAGACTATTGATTACTTGAATTAGCAAAGTTAGATATTATAAGTTACATAATTCAAAACTTAAATAGACAATGATTTTTATAAGTTTATAAGATTTATAATTATAAACAATTTATATTATTAGAATTTATTATTTAATAAAGCAAATAAAGTATAACACTCCTAAAAGACTAGTTCAGTCTTTAATTTTATTATTCATTTTTATCATTTATAAATATAACTATATTTAATATTTAATAAAACTACTTAAAGCTATTTACAATTCTTTAATATTTTTAAGAATGGTTAATTTGTACTTACATCTTTTCTTTATTCTCTATATACCTCTTTGCATCTAAAATAGCATTTTTGATTACAAATATAATTAATTGTATTTAATTAATGCATTTTGTGCATTTTTCACATGATTGATCATGATTTTCAGATCACACACCATTAAAAGATCTTTATAAAGCTAAGAAAAGAATCAGATTCAAGGTGTAACATAGATGTTGTTTATTTAACAAAAAAGAGAATTCTTGCACTAACATTTTAATAACAAAACCTACAATGTATTTAGTGATAGCTCATATACTACTAGAGTAACTATGAAAATCCTTATATTGTTACTAAAAACATGATATCTAATTGCTAGATCTTTGCAGATTCAAAGTCTGATCATTGCAAATAAAAGAACAACAAAATACTTGCACTACTACCATAGTATTAAAGCTCAATCACTAAGATCCTCATACTGCTACTACAGCTTTGAAGCCCTTTTACTACAAAATAGATCCTTGTACTGCTAATACAGCCACAGTGCTAACTATTACTTACTCATATTCTTGTCTAACAGGTTGGCTATTTAGCATTAAGCTTATCAGAAATTACTGCAAGATGGAAGGGATGATAGAGCCAGCCTTTTGCGAGGTGAGCAATAGTGAAAAGAAAGTTAAGTTCTCTCTATAAACACATCACCCTTAATTTGATATTATGCTAAAATACACCTTACTCCAATTATTAATTGACTAAGAAAAACTTGCAGCAAAACAACCAAAACTATAAAAGACTAAAACAATTCATTAGACATGTGATCTGTAAAGTCATCGGATCTCACAATAATGAATGCTTTGTCGCTTTGTTGACAAGCTTCTCAAGATACAGCGAAAATTTTCTGATAGTAGGAAAATCTCATAGCCAGAAGTTTGTCTGATTGGATAATAAATTCAATTTAATATTACATTATTTATACAGTTTCAAGTTCTATTTAAAAAAAACGAAACCTAATCATAATGAAATAAAAAAAAAGGCTGTACAGATGGTTTTATTAGAGCTGTATGACTCCATAGCCAAAAAAATAAGACCTAATTCTCATCCATTTAAAAAAGTTAGTATAGTAATAACTTCTCACAGCTCGATAAAAACAACTTATTACTAAGCTAATTTTTTAAACGGATGAGAATTAGATCTTATTTTTGATTATGGTGCCCTACAGCATTAATGAAACTTTATATAAAGATTTTATTTTACTTTATAATGGATGGTTTTCGTTTTTTTAAAAAATACTCTAAACTGTATAAATAATAAGTAGCTGCGCAACGTTGTCGCGCGAAACCAGGAACGGGAGAAATCTACACAGACACCATTTCAGTCACGAGAAACCATATTCTTCATTGCAATCCATTCCT
>CAJVQA010009274.1:0-12216 GCA_910591915.1 Cetraspora pellucida | reverse complement strand
TTTCTTTAATAAAATTTTAAGTATTTTTATTGGCAAAATTATATACAAAGTACTTCGAATAACAAAAACCTTTACAAAAGATTAGAAAAACTAGAAAAAAATAGAGAAAAAAATAAAATAGACCAACCTAATTGCTCCTAAGGATGCTAAAGTTAAACCAATAAATATAGACAAGAAGATTAAAAAGTTCCTGTAAAGTGAAAAGAGTTGTATAAAGAAAGAAGAAAAATAAAAACTCTTTGTCAAGAAAATGAAATTTGAAAGAAAAATGCAAAAGAAATCAAAAGTATAACAATAAAACAAAGATTATTAAAAGAAAAATAAAAGAAAAATAAAAAAGAAATAAGGTTAGCATGTCATAATATTAATGAACTTAAAACCAAAAGATGAAAATTGAAAAATTTGCTTGGCTAAGCAGAAAAAGAAGAAATCACAATAATAGAAATTACAGAAACAAATCTTACAGAAAAAAAAGAAAAATTCCTAACATATACAGTAAACACAAGATATATAGAATTTTGAACAAGTGTAGCAGAGAATAAGTAGCAAGTTTTAGATATTAGAATTATAGTTGATAAATAATGAGAAAAGTATATAGGTGCTGTCAAGAAAATAAGTAAATATATAATAAAAATCACACTATATTTCAAACAATTGGAATTAGTAATAATTGCAGTCTATATGTCACCAAATGATAAAATAATAGAAAAAAACATTTAGCAAAAAATTGTAGAAATGGTCTTAAAGAAAAAAAACAAATACAAATTATTGTAATAGATAATTTTAATTATACAGTAGATAATATTTTAGACAAATAACACTTACAAACAACAAATTACAAAAAACTGTCAATCTTTAGTTGGATAAAGAATCAAAATCTTAAAGACACTTATAGAGATATAAATCCAACAAGTTAACAATATACATAGTCAAATAAAGAAGTAGCAACAAAAATAGATTATTTATAGATATCAAAAGAATTAGCCTTAGGTTTACAGAAAACAGAAATTAAAGAAGTAGAAAAGATTACAAAAAGTGATTATAAAATAGTAATAACAGAAGTATGAATTAAACATATAATAGCAAAAAAAAGCAAAGCAGAGATTAAAAAAAAAAAACAGTCAAGAATAGTATATTTGTATGACTAAACAAAATTAGAAGATTGGAAAAATTATATGCAAGAATTACAAAACTGAATAAAAAAAAAAGGTGTTTAAAGATATTCACAAAAAAAAACAAAATGAAAAAAAGAAAGCAGAGAAGATAAACAATATATAGGACATAATAGAAGAAGCAATCATCATAGTGGCAAATAAACACATATCTAAGAAAAAAGTATACAACACAATAACAAATAGAAAGAAAAGTTAAAGAGAACAGCAACAAGAAAGAAGCATTGTTAAGCTTCAAAAATTAATCAAACATGTGAATCCAAGCAGTAACAGAAGAAGAAAGAAGTAAAGTGAATGAACAATTAAAAACATTAGACAAGGAAATTAATACAAAGTTACTGAGATTACAAAGACAATAGTCAAATGCATAAATAAAAGATATAAAGAATTGAAAATAGCTATTATTAGAAAAAAAAAAAGATTAGGAACAAATACAAATAAACCAAATAGAAGAGAATATAGATAAAATATGTGAAATAATTAGAACTAACTAAGAAAAGATAATAGCTAGTCTTTTGAACAGGCCTTATAAGAAAATAATATTTGACAAATTAATTGAACAAGTAGAAAAAAAAACAAATCTGCTAACAAGCTCAAAATATGTTAGACTAGAAGTAGCAGAACATTATAAAAAATAATTTAGAAAAAGAAATACAAAATTAGAAGAGATGTTAGAAGAGTGAAAGAAAAACTATAAATTACAAGAAAACATTAAAAAGGAATAATACACAAAAGTTAAAAAAGAAATTAAAGAAAAAGAATATAAAGAAATATTAAGAGAACTAAAGACAGGAACAGAGGATGTGGCAACTTAGTGAAGTGGATAAGTTGTCAACCTTTAAGTGGTAGGTTGTGAGTTCAAAACCTACTGATAGTGAAAAATTTAAATAATCACCTATATAATACATAAACAGTATTATGGTGACAGCATTCTGTTGATCAGTTGGAATAGGATACCTGTAACTATAGGTGCACTAGCATGACTGGCAGGTTACAGGGCATTTGTAATACCTTGGTTATACAAAGAGATGCAAACTGGTACTAAGTAGTGCAAACCTAAGATAAGTTCTTATAGCTGTATAAATTTGTAGAACTGAAAAACTGGAGCCTACTTGAAAAGACCCAAGTAAAAAAGTAATACAGATCTTTAATGGTACTACTGTAAAGGCTAGACCTAGAAAACAGATACCAATGTGGAGAAGCCAGACAAGCAAGAACCTCAGATGAGGGGTATCACTAACCAAGCTGTCAGAACCGAACCAGAGGAAAAGGATATTGGCCAGCTCGATATACTAAGAACAGGTCATAGTTCTATCAGGCTATCTGAATTGCAAGTTTGAAGTTAAAGCAGAGATATACTATAAGTACTAGGGATATGCTATAAAGTAGATACTGAGGTTTGGATGAACTCTACAAGGACAAGCCTTGTTAATGTTCTATAGAGTAGGTAAGTAGTTAATAAGAAGGTACCTTAGAACCTTACAGTTAGGTGACATACTCTAGAATGTGTAATGACTTGACAGATAACAAAAAAGGATAGCTAAATATAGGTTAGATGGCACTTAGTTGTACAGGAATCAGGTGTTACTCATCTAGGTGTAGTATAAGGATCAGAGTATTTAAATAGGTACTCTCCTAGTAGATTACAGGCATGGCAGCTAGTGTAGAACCCTAGAATGGACTACTTAAATAGGTAACCAAAAGTTACATATGTAGCTAGTTGCATACTTACCTTGTACAAGTCATATGTAATGCATTGACCAAAAACACAAATAAAGATAGTAGCTACCAATAACATCAGCCTTAAATAATAAGAATAATAATAATAAAATAAAAAAAAAAAAAGACAGAGACAGCCTTAGGCATATCAGATATAAGTTCTATTCTAATTAAGTAAGCAAAAAAGAAAACACAAGAAGTATTTAGAAGCTTTGTAGATCTATATCTAGAAGTAAAAAAGATACTAACCAAATGGAAGATAGTACAAGTTTATCCAATACTAAAAGATGTTAAGTGAAAATATAGTCTAAACAATATTTGATCAATAGTACTAATAAAAACTTTTAAAAAAGTCATAACAAAAGTAATAACAAAAAGGCTTACCAAAGTGTTTATAAAAAAAGAAATAATAAAAAGACTAAATTATGCAAACCATCTAGACAACTCAACAGAACAGCCAGTACATATTCTTAATATAATAATAAAAGATTAAAAAAGAAAGGTAAAAAGATATAAATATTTCTGCAAGATATGAAAAAGACATTTGATTCAATTTCACTTAAGAGTTTGAAATTAGTACTGCAAAGAGTCAAAATATCTAAAAAAACAATAAAATATATTTTGAACTTGTTTAATAAGAAATAACTAAAAATTATTACAGCCTATAGCCTAACAGAAGAAATAACAGTAGAAGATGACATAAATCAAGTTGAAGTAATATTTTTATTAATATGGTAGTTTTTTTATAATCCATTATTAGAGTGAATACAAGAAGATAAAGGGTTAGATTATATAGTAAAGCAGCAAGTTAGAAAAGACATGCAACAATATTATAAAGTACTGCTAAGCAGCTATTACATATGCAGATAATATAACATGAATTGCAAATAGTAAAGAACAGCTAATAGAGATATTAAAGATAGCAGAAGAATTCTTTAAGATGAATGATATAGAAATAAATAGATCCAAATCAAAGCTGTTAATAATAAACATAAAAATAAAGAAAGAAGAAAAATGAGTGATTTATAGAAAAAGCAAAGTAACAGAAGAAATGAAAAACAAGATAGTCTGCTTATTAGAAATCTGGCTAAATAACAGAATAAGTAAAGTATTAGTAAAAAAAAAAAAAAAAAAGCTAAAGAAATAATCAGTCAGACAATAAGAAATCTCAAATACAAAAAAATAATAATGAGCCAAATTGCATATATAAACAATATAATAATAATATCAAAGTTAAGCTATATACTACAATTAACAAAAATGTCAAAAAAAAGTATAAGTAAAATACACTAACTAATAATAAGTCTGACAAAACAAAAAAGCAACCTGCAAAAAACACTAAAAAACTGCATAATGAAACACAAAGATTTTAGTAGTTGCAAAATGTTATAACAAAAATTGGTAATGAAACAAATAAGTGGTCTACTGGCAAGACTAAACAGACAAGATGGTCTTGAACAGTTAATAAAATTAAAAATAACACAAGGTTGCCAAAGAGCAGATCTCACAGAAGATATATAAAAAAAAAGAGATATCAAAAAACATAGAAGATTGAAAAAGTAACTTAGCTTGTCTAACATTACTAAAAGCAAAGAAACTTAATATAAATATAAGAACAAAAGGTAATTTATGAACAATGCTAAGATATAAGTCAAAATAAAAAAACTCATAGAAATATGATTATAGGAAAGAAGTAAAAATTAAAATAAATAAAGCATGCATAATATATCTAAACCAGCTGCTTGATACAAGAGAAGAAAGATTGATTGCATAACAATAGCTAAAAAGTTAACAAGGTTTATTAAGTAAAGCAAAAAAAGCAGAATTGTTCAAAGTAATAGAATTAGAAGTGCTTAGTAAACCAGAAAGCAAAGAGGTTAAAAGACATTTTAGAATGAATAGATGAAATATCCAAGCAATGCAAATGAGATAGAAGTATGTCTCAGAAGATAAAAGAAGAAAAGAATAGATAACACATAATAACAAAATCATCAACAGTTAAAAAAAACAATTAAAAAGAAAAAAAAAATATTAATAGAATATTGGCAAATGCAGAGCAAAGAAAGTGAACTAGCTGTTGAAATTAACAGATACAATGGTTATACAAAAAATAAAGAATATTTAGAAGATAGCTGCCAGCAGTAGATAAGAATAAATAACAAAATTAACATGATTTTAGATGTTTTGATAAGAAAAGACAGCAATAAGATTAAGATGACATGGACCAAATAATAGAAATAACAAAGATAAATAAATCAGAGATTAGAGAACAGAAACTCAAGAGACTAAGAACAATAAAAAAGCTAAAAGTAGAGATAATCAGATAACAAAATTTAAAAAAAAGAATACCAATCAAGAAATGATAGAAGTTTTGGGAAGAAATGTAATAAGGAACAAAAACAAATATACAATATATACAGATAAAATAGCAAACTTGAAAACTAAAGAAGATAAGAGAAGTAAAAGTAGTATGAGTATAGAATAGGTGCAAACAGATAAAACACAAGAATGGCCAGAAGAGAAGACAGCACTTGGACTAGAAGAATGACAAATATTGACAGTAGCAGAGTTAATAGTAATATGGGTAGCAATTTTAACAGTACTAAAAAAAAAGCAAATAGAAGTATATACAGATAGCAATGTTGCAATAAGAAACATTAGCAGAGGTTTAAAACATATAGACAAAAATAAGATTCTTAAAAAGAATAATGCAATATGAATAATGCAATATGAATAATAAAAATTAAAGATCTTATTATAACAAAAAAACATTTAGATAAAGTTCTTTAAAGTTAAAAGCTATAGTAAGGATAAATAGAATAATAAAACTGATAGCTTAGTGAAAAAAGATGCAACAAGTAAAAAAACAATACAGGCCAAAGAAGTCAGTTGCAAAGAGATAGAGTACTGCCTAGAGTAGAAAAACATATGCACTAACATACCAGCAAAATTGCTTTATAAATTAACAACAAATGCAAAATTAGAAGCAGAATGAAAAGAAACAAAGACAATTAGAGAATTAAAATCAAAAACAGAAGTTATGATTTATAATTGAACATACTTTTGGAAAAGACTAAAGATAACAAAAGGAGTATACTGCACAACAAGAAGAAGTAGTGCCAAAAGAAGTACATTTATAAAGTGTATAATAAATAAACTTTCAATGTTAGAAGAACTTAACAAAAGAAGACTAGATGTATATATAACAACAGAATACCAAGTCTGCTAGAATAAAACAAAAGAATACAGGCACTTTGGCAGCATGCAAGAGACAAAGAAATTTTTAGAAAAGAATTCAAAAAGTAACTATCATAACAGCCTAGAAGAGGTTAAAAAAAGATAAAAAAGTTCAGGTCCCTTTATATATATTATATATAGTGCTTTTTAAGAAAACAAAAGCAGAGAAAGTTAAAATAAGAAAGACACTAATTAAAGGTCTTATTCTAAAAGAAATACAAGACAGGTTGAGGCAGCTCCTAAGCACTAAATCAAGACAATAGTTTATAAACATAATAGCAAAAATGGCCTAAGATATATTCTACAAACAAGTATAGAGAATCTGATACAAGAAAATTAATGATTAAGAGAAAAATAAAGGAATAATAATTAGAATAAAAAAGAATAGAAAAAAGAAAAAAATAACACCAAATAAAAAAGAAAAACTGAATCAGCAAAAAATAGAAAAAAGAAAGAAAAAAATAAAAGAAAAAGAGAAACAATTTGAAAAAGAAGCACAGAAAATAATTTTGAAGCTTGTCATAGAAGGAAAAAAACTCTTTTATTATAGACTTTAAGTAGTTAGACAAACAGCTTACTTCTGCTTAAAATAATGTAGCAGGTTGCACTTAAATACCAGTTGAATGCCTTGGTAATGCTAGACTTAGATGTTAAGAATATTTATGTAATTGCAAATATAATTTCAAAATCTTAATAAAGTACTAGCATAACTGCTTAAGGAAAAAAATTGTTACTAAACTTTAATAAGCTTAAGCTTTATTAACAAAAATATCTTATATTATTAAAGGTATATGCTTTTAATACTAAATCTACTAGACTATTTTTTTTTAGTAGAAGTTCAAAAAATAACTATTTATCAGTTTAAACAATTCAAAACTTATATATATAAAAACTGTGAATTTTTTTAACATTTTTTTGTATAATATTAAACTAATCTTGGCAATTACTATTAATAATTTAAACATATTGCTACTTACTGCTTTTAATAGCTACTAAAAAGAGCTAGCTGTTATATATGCAACTAGTCTAACTATCTTTATAAAACTTGTTTTTAAAATGTCTGTAATGCATGCAATAGCTATAAATATATTAGTATTAACTGTTCTTTAGTTAACTTTTGTAAATAAAATTATTTATACAAATGTATCTATAATTCTAAAATAGTAAAATTTTAAAAACTATTTTATTATATCTATAAACATATAATTATTATTACCAATAACATGTTTTTAAAAAATTTGAATCTTTAAAAGCACTTAATAACTAACTTTTTTTTTTTATAACTTTAAGCAGTTATGCTAGTACTTTATTAAGATTTTTGAAACTATATACATATACAATTACATAGAATTTTTCATATCTAAGTTTAGCATCACTTGGCCACTCTAATAGTACCTAAGTGCAACCTATTACACTATTTTAGTTAGAGATAGACTGCTCATCTAACTACTTAAAGCCATACCAAAAGGTTTTTTCTTCTTCTGTGATAAGTGTATTTATTGTCTTCAAAGCTTTTTTCTTCATTTGGTTTGCCTTTTCTGTTTTCTTTTCTTGTTCTTCTTCTTTTGATTGTTTATCTTTTTTTGTTCTTTTTTTTTGTTTTCTTTCTTGCATATGCACTTTTTTTTATTTTATTTATTATATTGATCTTCTTCTTTCAGGTTTGTATTTTTTCACATTATACTTTTTATACTTGGCTATAAAAGATATTCCATACTGTTCTTGTTACTATATTTATGCACTTCTGTGTTGCCTGCTTGCTTAAGAGTCACTCATCCTTTTTCCTACTTTTATTATCATGAGTCTCTTTATTAGCACTTTTCTGTTTGTGATTTTTTTAGCTTTAGTTTCTCCAAATAATGTCTTATATAGAACTTGTGATAAAATTCTGTTTTTTTTCTCTTTCTTAAGTCTGTTTCATACTTTTGCTATTGCAACTTTTTGAATTTGCTTTTACAAACTTTTTTGTTCACTACAACTTGCTAAATATGCCTAAGTTTCTTTTTTTTCAACTTGATATACTTGGCATTCTGTTGTTGTATATATTTCTAATTTTTTCTATTTAGCTTCTCAAATATTGGTAGACTATTTATTATGCACTTAATTGCTGTAGCTTTTCTTGTACTGAGTTTTCTTAATATACAATAAACTTATTTTGTTCTGTTCATTTTTTTCTAAAAACTTGACCAATTATGTAGTGCATTATCTGTTTCTAGTTCTAATATTCATATTGGATTTGTATCTCTTCAACTAGCTTCTATTCTAGCATTTGCTATTATTTTATACAGAAGTCTTGCTAGTATGTTAATTTTCTTGTTTTTTTATTCTAAATAGTACTCTATCTTATCATATTTGACTTTATTTGCATATATTTTATTTTGGCAATTTGCTTTTTTTTTTGCAAGAAAGTCTGCTCTGTCATTCTACTTATTTTCACTATGACTTTTAACTTTAATTATTTTATTTTAATGTTCTTGCTTTTGATTAGACTTACAATATTTATTATCCACATTGCATTTTTTTTCTTTAAGGTTCTTTTCTACATTTTGAAATGCTTTATTAATGTTTCTTAATGCTGTAATACTGTTTGTAAACACTTCTATGTTTTTCCTTCTGGCAGTTTAAAGGTTTAAAATAAAACACTCAAGCTAAGATGTTAAGTATACTAATTGATAAAAAACCTTTAAACAAACTCCTTAAATAGGTAATATAGAAAAGTTATATGTATAACCAAATGTATACTTGTAATAATTCTATATAAAACCATATTTTCCAAAAACATTAATAGCAACAAATAAAAAACTTTTTCCTGTTTATTACTGAACAGAATTTTCATCATTAACAAAAAAACAACTAACAAAAAAAACAAAGTTTCTTTATTTTTTACTAAAACTAGATCAAAGACACTTGTTCCTAAAAAATATAAACTTATACTACTTAATTTTTAAAAATACAAAAGAGTTTTATTTGAAACAAACTTCTTTTTAAATAAGCAAAATATGGAATATGTATGAGACAAGTTTTCTTTTAAACAACAACACAAACTAGGATGAACAAATAGAGCAAGAACTAAACAGAAGTGCTATTTTGGCAACAGAACAAGAAAGTAATACTACAAAGAAAAACAGCAGCAAAAGCCAAAAGCTAGAATAACTGAAAAAGATAATGTTGTATGCAGTAAACTGACAACAACAAAGACATATATATATAAAGCATTATATGATAATAAACAAGAAAGTTACATGGCAAATATGGAAACATGTACTGAAGTACAAGCTAAAATATACAATAAAGCATATACCAACCCATATGCTAAAACACATGCTAATACAAATACACCTCAAGGAGACTAAAAGCAATGGTCTAGTCTTTTTGCAAAACTAAAAAAGAAGCAGTCTACATATTCTGTCTCATCTTTTAGAAATTCTATTAAGTCAAAAAATGATAACACATTGGTCTTTGATATCAGAAGCTTAAATCACTCTTTTAATAAAATCATGATTTTTTTATATGAACATATAGAACAAGATATGATTATCACAAAACAGCACTTCATCAAAGGTGACAGAACATACTTAGAACTAGCATTTACTAACAATGAATGACTTAAACACTATGCCAGCAAAGGCATAGTAATCTTTAATCAAATCTATTATAGATTTATTTTTACAGATAATAGAAAATCTTTTCTCTCTGTCAAGGTCAAAATGTACTACTTAACAACAAAGAACAAGTTTTTAAAGCAATTTTGAAGACTTTTGAAAATTTTGGAAAAATTACAGCTATCAAACTACTTCTTATTGAGAGAACTTCTTATACAACTAACCAATAGGTCATAATCTTTGAGACAACTAATAATTCAGAACTTAAAACCAGAATCTTATGCTATATCTTTCTATAAAATAATAAAGTTACAACTAAATAAAAGTCAGCTTTCAAGATTTGCTTCTTTTGTAACAAGAAAGAACACCTAAAAAAAGATTGCAAGCAATTCAAAAAGGCAGTTGAACTTAGACAACAATACAAAAAATATCAAGAAAACAAAACTAAAAGGGTAATGGAATCCTTACACAATGTTTTAGAAACTTCCAATATGTAAAACAAATTATCAAATAAAACAACTCTTTGAAAAGAAAATCCAGTTACTTAAGAATGTGAAGTTATTGCAATTACTATTTCATAATTTAATAAAGAATTTCTTGCTTAGGCTAACAATCAATCTGATTTAGAAATGGATAATAATGAATTTCCAAACTAACAAGAAGTTCTGCCAGATATGAATAAAGAGAACTTAGTTATTTCTAATTAGCAACAACAAGCTAAAAGTCAATTGGCAATACACCAAACTACCTCTCACCTTGATCTTGAGAAAAAAGAACCAGAATTTATTTTAGTTACCAATAAGCAAAAAAAAGTTAAAAGAAGCTTTTACAAAAAGTAAGAAGAAGACAAACCCTACTTGAAAACCAGAATCTCAAATAGAAACAAGATCTTGGAAAATATTTAAATCTCTTCCTTATCTAAACAATAACTAAATCAAAACTAATAACAGCAATTCTAAACATCAAAGGGTTAATGACAAACAAAAATAAAAAAACATTTTAACATTATTAAAATCATATAAATTAAACATTATTTTTTTACAAAAAACAAATCTTAGCAACAAAGATACTAGAAAATTTTTGCAACAACAATGGCTTTTCGATTTAATTTGGTCAAGTAAAACAGCAATTCTAGCAAGAAATAAAATTATTTTATTTAGAGACAACAAAATTGAATAAAACAAAAAATTTATCACAACACTCACATCATACAGAAACTATATTCTCAAAATTATAAACATATATGCATTACCAAATCAATTAGATAGAATTCTTTTTTTCAATTGCTAAACTCCAACAATAAATACAGAAGCAATAAATATAATTAAAGGAGACTTCAATACAAATATTTATTTAGCCAAAGACTGAATCAGTGCTTTATCATTCCAAAAAGACCTTTCAAGAACTTTGGTTTTAGAAAATCTTAAGAACTTTATAGACACCTCTTCAGTTTCAAAAAATATACTTTTTCTTATTTTCTTTTAAAGGACTCAAGAAAATAGAACTATGGCCTCCCATCTTGAGGACTATTTATACTTGGCCACAAAGCTGAACACCTTATATAGTAACTTAGATCACAAGTTAGTAAAATATGTCTTCAACTTTCAACAAACCTCAAGTAAACTAATAATTTAAAAATTTGATAAAAGAACTCTTATAAACATTTTGCTTGAAAATAATCTAAGAAAAGAACTACAAGAAGCAATAAACAACAATGTTTGGGACTTTACTAAGATCCAACTATAATCAATTATTAGAGCTTATAAAAAGCCCAAGACAACTGAAAACAATATTATAAAGCTCGATAGAAAAATCATAGATCTTAATAAAAGACTAGTAAACAATTCATCTAACAACAGTTTACAAGCACAAGTTAATAATTTAACCTATCAATTGCAAAAAAAACTTATTGATATAACAGATATGCTCAAAAGCAAAATGAATCAAGCAAGAAGAAAAATCAATCAAATATTTCTTTGCCAGATACAAAATAAGAAAAATACATGCAGTATTGTCTAAGATTAAGATCTCTAATACATTGACACAAAATGAAGATGATATTTTGAAAAATATTAAAGATCAATATGCTGAAATTTATAGCCAAGAAAATGTAGATTTTGAAGACATTAATGAAATTACAAAGGATATCAAGCAGGTTACAGATTGATAAAATATTTTATTTACTAAAGTCTTCTTAAAAGAAGAGATTACAAAAGTAATTAAGAAGCTTCTAAACAACAAATTTCTAAGAACTGATAGTCTCATTTATGAATTCTACAAACATTTTGAAGAGGCCATTACTCCTATCTTGCAAAAGGTTTTTAATAATATATTATCTACTGGCAACATGCCCATCTCATAGACAAAAAGTCTAATCATCTTAATATCTAAAAAATTCTTAAGGTTAAATAATATTGTAATAAAATTTACTAAAAACTATCAAGCTGTAGCAAATTTTAAAGTGATGAAGGTCGAGTGGAAGATCT
>CAJVQA010009273.1:0-12217 GCA_910591915.1 Cetraspora pellucida | reverse complement strand
TACAAATAATATTTAGTAATTATTCTTTATAAAATATTAATTTATATAATAAATAAAATTAATATATTTCTATATTAAGGAGGTGTGGCAACCTAGTGAAGTGGTCAGGTTGTCAACTCTCAAGTAGCAGGTCTAGAGTTCAAATCCCATAGATGATGAATTTTGAAAAATAGATCTGTATTACAGTAACTGTCTCTGTCAATTGGTTGGATTGGTGTATCTGTAACCTTTATTGCACTATCTCAAATAGAAGCTTAGAGCATCTATGCTAAGTGTAATGTTATACCCACATAGAGAAATGTTAATAACCAGTGTTGCATAAGACTTAGGTGCAAATTTATGATAAGACCACCAGATGTGGAAAGCAAAGGAACTGAAAAGTTAGAAACCCACTTGGAAATTCCAAGTAAGGAGGTAGCACAAAACTTTCAGTGATGCTGTTGGACTAATGAAAGCCCATAAAATACCCCCAAAGTGATAAGCAGATAAACCAGATAGCAAAATATGTAAAGGAGCATATAACCAACTAGACTACCAAAATTGCTAGAAAAAAAGAATACTAAAGTATACCATATTAGGCCATCTGAATTGGAAGTCTAAGAAGTCCTGTCAGTTCTGAGTAGCAGTTAGTAGGAGATGATGAAGAAGATGTCAGAAAGATGGATATTAGAGTTTTGGGTGAACCTTACAAAGGCAAAAGTGGTTTAATGATTAGCTCTAACTGCAAGTGATGGTTTAGGCCAAAGCATGACTGGGTGAACTGTAAGTATAGGATACAGAATGCACTGATAGGTTTAATACAAAGTTAAACATGACTTAGTGACCATGGCATAAAAGTAATATATAGCAAGTTATAATAATTATATGCAAGTTGATTAGCTAAATTATTATATGTATTATCTTGGTGAGCAGTGACTTTGTAAAAGATAATTTGAATTTTGTATGAGTTGATAAAGTTGACAAGTGTGTTCCAAAATGAAAAGTATGATGTATGTGTATATGATAGAGTAGTAGAGGAATTTAAAAAGTTTTGGTATTTTGAAATTACAGATTGAGAGTCTGTATATATATTTACAGTACAGTTTCTAGGGATAGTAATAAGAGCTGATAAGATAGCAGTAAGTTCTAATTTGAATAAACATGGCCAAAGTTTAACTTGTGTCTAAAATGTATACAGTATAGAATTATTATCAACTTGAACCCATCCAATGCCCATAGAGCATTGAGAAGTACCCAAATTTATAACAGAGCCATTAGTATAAAAATGGAGTTCTTGTTAGTCAGTGTTGTAATTGGCAATTTGTTGAAGTTTATTAGTTAGTGTACAGGGTTCAAAGATAGTTGAAATTGAGTTTGTTAAAATGATAATATTGGGTGGGCTTGGAGTTTGAGTAGAGTGTCTGATTGCAACTGAGTATAAGAGGTCCAAATAATTGGCATTAAAGTTAAGAGTTTTGTCATTTGTGTTAACTCGACCAAAGAATTGGGTTAAGAGATTAGTAGGAATAACAATTGTGCATTTGTTATTGATTATATATGAATTAAGAAAACAACCAGGATATGCCTTTGATTGAATAGGTGCAAGTGGGTATAAGTAGGTAAATTGTGATTCAATTTAATATTGCCAGTAAGTAATAAGCATAGTGCCAGATTGAGAAGGTTGTCTTCTGGCTTTACCAATAATGATTTAGTTATCAAGTACTGTAATAAGCCAGGTTTTTTTACATGATGAGAAGTGTCTAGTTGTGTAGCTATAGTAGTTAGTGTTAGGTAGGTGTAAGTGTGAGTATAGCATATGATTATAGGAGTGACTTGTAACTTGGTCTTCCAAATAAGTAAACCAGAGAGGTTGTTTGCCTTTTGGAATTTTGTGAATATGGGGAAAAATGTGTTTTCAGTCCAGTAAACATGAATTATCAAATGTGATAAGTTGGTCTAAATATAGAATACCATGATATTTAAGTTGTTTTTTAAAGGTTAGGTATTTAGAGTGTGAGCAAAAAAAAGATTCTAATGAAATAGAGTCCTCTTGAATAGTATATAGAATGTTGTAAGTTGGGTTAGAAGTAAATGTTATACCTAGATATTTGAAAAGTTGAATAATTTTAAAGTTAGTAGAATGTTTGTTTGGTCCATCAATAGTAGGATTATTGTATATTAGTATATTAGTAGGTGATCAAAGATTATTTTGAAGTTGCTGAAGTCAAATATGAGTGCTAATATCAAGAAGATCAGGATAGTTAAGTCTTTTAGTATAGTTTGTGATATGGTGTTGTAGTTGAATATCCCATATGTTGTGAATATTATATAGTTGTGAATGAAGTAAAATACTAGTAGGAGTAGTATGACTAAGTTTGGCTTTGCTTTTAACAAGTCCAATATGGTTTGTAAGAATTTTGTTACAAGTGTTTTGGTTAAGAATTATGTTGTGAAGATGATATTCAATTGTAGGGATAATAACTGTATTAATGATATATCATGCATGTGTATCAGTGATTTGTTTAGTATTTGCAATTTTAATGAGATGTGAAGACTCAGCTATAATGAGCTTTGTCTGTTTTGTTTGTTTGTTATGTAAACCAGCATCCTAGGAACTTGAATGATTCATTTGAAGAATGAAAGTGAAGTAAATAATTGTTGTATATAATAGGATTATAGTTGGTTATAGGTTTGTTAGTTGTAAGTATAGATTTAGTAAGATTCATTTGAATATTTGCTATGTTGTAGAAGGATTCTCTATGTTAAGAATTTGTGAAAGTTCTTGCTGTAAAGATGCAATCCAAAGAGTGTCATCCATATAAGCAAGAACTAAACAGTATAATTCAAGTTTGTTATATGTTAGATCTTTAAGATTAGTTGGCCAAGAAACTTTTGTGAAATAACTATTAAAATTATTGTGAATGTATGAAATGAGTGGATTATAGTAAATTCTTCACAAGAGAGGAGTAATAGTTTTACCCTGATCGATACTATTAAGTACAGAATATAAAGGTGTAAGGCCAAGATTTGTAATAACTTGATTTTATCAATTAGTAAATAAGTTGATGATAGTATTGATAATAGAACTAGGAAGTGCAAGATGCTGAAGTGAGTGTTGAAGAAGATTCAAGTTGACAGAATCATAGGCTTTACTCATATCTTGAGATAGAAGCCAAATGGTTTTTTGGTTGCATAATGCATCCTTAGTAATATTGTTAAGTATATGAATAGGTGTAGAAGTACAGTTATTAGATAAGGCAACATAGTTGTATAGTGAGAGTATAGAATGTTTTGAAAATATATTACTAATTCTATTAGTAATAATTTTTGTATAGACTTTGTGATTATGTTCAATGAGACTTATTAGGCGAGTAAGATTAAGGTCTTCATCAAATGTGATTCGTTTAGGAATAGGGTAGATTTTGCTATGCTTTTATTGTTTAGGAGTTTGATCTGAAACAAGGCAGTGATTAAACAAAGCAGTTATGGCTTTAATGCAGGTAGTGCCAGCATGTTTAAGCATTTTATAACTAATGCCTGTAGGACAACAGGCTTTTCTATTAGGAAGCTTTGCTATAGTTTGAGTAACTTCTTTTTTAGTAATAGAAGAAGAAAGAGAGTTATATTATTAAGTATTGATATATGATAGTAGTTGATATTGTGCAGACCAAAAGTTATTAAAGAGGATTTGGTCAGTTAGTTGATAAGCTGTTCAGTTATAAAAATGAGATTGTATATAATGTTTAATAAGATTTGGATCTAACTATTTGGTCTGGAAGTTTGATATTAGAAAAATAAATAGGAGCTTTATAGCAATTAAGAATGCTATTAATGGCATATTTGGGATGTGTAGAGAGTGTTTCACATCTTTTTTCAGTAGCTTGTTGAATTTGTTGTTGAAGCAAAAAAGAGTTTTCAAGATAATGAGCATGGTAGAGTTGTTTACAAATATCTTGTACATGTTGGATCCATTGGTTGAATTGTAAATGTTAATGAGAGGTAAGGATATCAATATTGCACTAAGATCATGAATTGATATTTTGAATTCTTGAATTAATTTAATCAATGTTAAGATTGTTGTTAGGATTTTTCAAAATTTTGATTAAGTGACCAAGTTCTTTAAGTAATAAATGAAGTGAGATACTATGGAGAAAGTATTGGTGATTATAGCTATGTTTGTGTGATTTTTTGTTAGGGATAGAGTGTATTGCAATATTAATAGTTGAGTGTTCAATTTTATGCCAGGTGGTTTCAATACTTTCATTTGTATTATTGTTAAGTAAAGTGTTATGTGTTTTGAGATTAGAAGAAAGAAGGTCAGAAAATTCTGTCCAACTTTCTGATAACATAGCTTTATAATTAAAGATTCTATGACTAATACCAGTATGATAGCATAGTAGTTTGCTATATGCATTAGTAAAAGTCCAAGAGGAGAGAAGAATAGAATAGTTACTTAATGTAGAGGTATTACTATCATCAAGTCTATATGAAAGAAAGAACTGTATGTTAAATGAGTCAGTCCAAATATAGTTAATATGACTTTGACTAGTATTGTTTAACCATGTGTAGTGTTTGTTATTAACATATGCTCCAAAATTATATATATTAGATTGATGTAGATAGTTAATAAGTTGGAATTTGGATGAGGAACTACAAATGTTATTATGTGTGTTAAAGTCTTCAAGAACAATTAAATGTAGATTCAATTGATGAGCTTGTTGAATCCATGTAATTACTGTGTTTTGTGTTTTGTTCCGTTTTTGCATGTCACTGGAAGAGAGGTAAATTACAATAATGTGAAGTTTAATATCACTTTTGAAGAAAAGGTCTAAAGCAATAGCTCTATCTAAATGTGTTTGACAATTATGTATGTGAGGTTTGCGTTGGTTACGAATCATAATAGCAGTGCCTTCTGCTGAGTTTTCAGAGTTGGTCTAGAAATAGGTAAAAAGATTGTTATTGCAAAACTAAAGATTAGTTTTGTTAGCAATTTTTGTTTCAATAATACATGCTATATTAATGTTGTTGTAGAGACAGTAGTTTTGCCAAGCTTCCTTTTTAGTTGCTATATTAAAGTCTTGAACATTGTGTGTAGCAATGTTTAGATGTAGGTCATGTAAGTTTTGAGTTGATATAGAGATTTGTGGCCTGGTTGTTAGTAGATGTAGAGATGAAATCTTGTTAAGAAATAAGTCTAATATGTTAGAAGTAGAGTTAAAAGAATATGATTTAAAAGAAAGATTATAGAATTTAGGAAGAAGATAAGAGGGAATGATAATATAATTAGGAAGAAGTAAGTTATTAGTGAGGTATATATAAGTTTCACTATAAATTGAATTAACAGAGAATGTAATACTAGTAACTTTTTGGTTGTGATTGTGTTTATCAATATGCTTTATAAGTGTTTGAATGGTTTGGTTATAAGAAAGAAGAGGTATGTTATAGTAAAGAAAAAATTTGTTAAAACATATGTCAAGATCATAGGGGACTAAAGATGTTAAAAATAATCTTTTAGAGTTGTCTTCTACTGGATCGATTACTGTATACTCAGCTCTTACAGCTGTACAAGGTACCATAGTCTGCCCTGTACATTGGGTCTGACCATCATAATCCTGGCCTTCCACATAATATAAAATTTTTATTAAAAATTTATTTAAAAGTATTTGTTTATAAAATTTTGTATTAAAAATTTATAAAAGCTAACTTAGCTAAATTATAAAAAACAATAAATTAACTTTATATAGTTTTATTCTTAATTCTGAACTAAGCTTAAATTTTCTTAACCAGTGTGAATTAGTATTTGCCAAAGTTTAAAAAATATAGTATTTGTCAAAATAAATAAATAAATAAATAAAAAGAAATTAACACTTATCTTCAGCTATAATTTCTATTTTTTGCCAAAAATTTAGAACTTATTACTGGTCTATTTTTGCATTCTAATATAAAAAATATTTATCAATTTTAGTTTTTGCCCAAGTTCAAATTTTAGATCTAAGAAGAAAGTTAAGTTGCTTTTGTTAAAATAAGATTAAATATAACTTATGAAAAAAATAAGTAAAACTTATTAAACTGTAATTAAAATAGATCTTGATAAACTTATAAACAAATATTAGAGAAAAAAAAAAAGCTAATAAGAAAACTGGTAAAAAAATAAAATAAAATAAAATAAAAAATAAATGACCTTAAAAAAAAATAGTATAGAATTATAACAACATAATAGTAATTAAACTGAGTGCATTAGTATTGTTAAAATAAATTCTATATTATTTTTTACAAAGCTGAAATAGTCTATATTATATAATTTTCTGTATTTTAAGTAATTTTGTAAGATGTCAGGCTTTAAATAACTTTCATATTAGGTTATTTAAATTGGTAGTTTTGTTTGAATCTGTTAGTTTTAAGTAGTAGTTAATAGGAAATAATAAAGAAAATATTAAAAAGATAGGTACTAGAGTTTTAGTAAACTTTACAAAAGTATAAATAGTATATTATAATAGTTAAACAGATAACTCTTATAACTAAAGTGTTAAGTAACTATAGCATGTTACATAAAACTAAATTAACTATATGTAAAATATAATAGACTCTAGTAAGTCTCTTGTTAAGAATAAAGTAGTTCTAAAAGTACTAATGAGTATTAAGAACTTGAATAGACTGTGCTCTAAAGATATTCTTATAATACAAAATAATTGTATATATAGAGAGTTTAAATAGTTAAAACTTGTAATTAGCTTAAAGGTATAACATCTAGTATAGAACCTATATAGTAATATATAGATAAACTACTTAAATTAGATACCAAAAATGCATGTATAATTAGTTGTAACCTCCAATATAAAAAAGACTTTAGAGGCATCTGTGTCTTACAAAAATTTGAATTAAACTTTTACTCTCTAAAGACAAGACTTTAACTTAAAAAAAAAATATAAATAATAAAAACAAAAATATATACAATTTATTCTTATTATAGCAAATTGGTTAAGCTAAAAATTTTATCTGTTATAAACAATATTTATTATCATATTATAGCAGATTTATTATTTAAAAATTAGTAATATACAGTATAGCAAATCTGATCAATCATATTTTGTATTTTATAAAATATATTAGAATATTAAAAATATATTACTAATAATGTTACAATATATTATACTTTAATTTTATATCTTGTTATAATGCATTATATATAGGCACTGTTAAATAGAAAAAAGCAAAATCTATTTTTAGATTTAATCAAATTAATTAGATTTAAAAGAAAAATTTTTTTCTATTAAACAATACTCATATTATATTATTGTTTATTAGTGTTTTTATAAATCTGAACTAAACTTTGGTAAAGTTCAAGTTCAGGTTTAGTTCAATACTAAACTGAACTTAAACTTTTTTAAAAAAAAGTTAGTTCAAATTCATTATTGAACTTTTAATTCAAGTTTAGGTTTAGTTCAAGTTTATAAATTTTAAGTTCAGTTTAGATTTAGGTTCAATAATTTGCAAAATTTAAAGTTCAGTTCAAGTTTAGATTTAATAATCTGCAAAATTTAAAGTTCAGTTTAGATTTAATAAACTTGGTTCATAATCTAAACTAAACTAAAATGAACTTAGAAATACTAATTTTGAATTTTTTATCAAAAATCTAAAATTAAGCATCTTTTCTTTATAACTAAAAATTATAAAATAAATATATACTAATATAATGTATTTTTATATCTAAAACAAAGTTATTTAAAGAATATAGATATAATTAATTAGTAAAATATTAAAAATTATAACAATTTTCATAATTTTATTAATAAAATTATAAAAAATATTATTATTCTTAAAATTTTACTAATTAATTATATCTATATTCTTTAAATAACTTTGTTTTAGATATAAAAATACATTATATTAGTATATATTTATTTTATAATTTTTAGTTATAAAAAAAAGATGTCTAATTTTAGATTTTTTTATTAAAAATCTAAAATTAAGTATCTTTTCTTTAAATTTAAAAAATATAAAGTAAATATATGCCAATATAATATATTTTTATATCTAAAACAAAGTTATTTAAAAAAAAAGATAGAATTAATTAGTAAAATTTCAAAAATTATAATAATTTTCATAATTTTATTAATAAAATTATAAAAAATATTATGATTTTTAAAATTTTATTAATTAATCCTATCTTTATTCTCTAAGTAAATTTGTTCTATATATAAAAAAATATATATATAATTTGAATCCAAACATGTTTATAAACTTTAAACTAAACTTGAACTGAACTAAATTTTAAGTTTAGACTTAATTCAGATTTATAAATTTTAAGTTTAGGTTTAATTCAGGTTTAAAAATTTTAAGTTTAGTTTGGATTTAAGTTTAATTATCTGCAAAATTTGAAGTTCAGTTCAGGTTCAATGAACTTGGTTCATAAACCTAAACTAAACTAAACTGAAACTAAAAACATTATTGTTTATTATAGAGATTAAACTTATTTAGAAAATCTTTAGTTAAGTATTATTATTCTAAAAATAACAAGTTATATAGATTATTATATACTACTAGTAATATAATTAAACACACAACTCTCCCTTGTAGATCCTTTAACCGAAATTCACAAAAAGCAAAAACATAAAATAACACTAAAACACACAAGCAAGCAATATATAGGGCACTAAAGGAAAAGTTAGAAAACATAGAAATACAGCTGACCAACTTAGAAATAAAAATAAATAAGAGTAGCAACAAGCAACAGTGAGAAAACCAATCTTCGACGAACTTTAATAAGCAAAATTAGCATATAGAAGTAGAACAAAATAGATTAGATAAACCTACACAAAGCTATTAAAGAAAGATTTGGCATAAAGAAATACAAGCTTTCTATTAATACATCAATATAAATATAGCTTTCTTCAACAAGTTTCTTAATTAGTTTTAACTTAGCTTGAAAAGTTTGCAAAATTTTTGTTATTATTTTTGGAAAAGTGAAAAACCACTCTAGACCCTAAAAACAAACAGCCAGAACACATAATCAGCTGATGACAAAATAACACAAATACAGCATATCATACAAATGACGATACTATCCTAATTAGGAAATAAAAGATAAAAGGTTTTACGTATACTGCTAAACAAATGGAAAAACAACAAACCAAAATAGAAGCAGAAGTACAGTGCAGACTAGGCCTTCCAGATGATACAGAATTAATACAATACATAAGAGGTTTTGGTGATAGAAATAGAAGATACATAGACAGCAGAGTATTAGATGAAATTTTATCAAAGAGAATAGACAAATTTAGCAATCTAGAGTATATAGCAAAAGATCTTGCAATTTACGATCCAAAAAATATCACAATAGGTGATGTACTTCTTTATGGGCAAGTAATTGAAGCACTCAAAAGAGCAGAGACCTTTTCATTAACAAGAAGCATGATAGAAGAATAGGCAAATAAGTTTTTAGCAGTAGATCAAAATCTGAAATCATTTAACTACTTGTTGAGCATAAAGAGTGAAGAAATACCAAAAGAGAAAGTAGAAATAGAAGGAATAGAAAGAGGTGAAAATACGGAGAACATGGATATAACTTACATTGAAAAAAAGAGACAACAATAAGAAATGAGTAGTGATGAAGAAGCCAGCACAAATCTAAGTGTAGTCATCAACCAAATGCAAGATCTCGGCATATCAACATTATTCTATAGAGAACCAATTGTATCAGATTCTCTATAGCAAACAGAAAGAGAAAAAATAGTAGATAAAAATAAAAAAAGTATAAGGTCAATAACTGAGGAAAATTATGAAATGCCAATACTTATAGACACAATAGAACAGAGCCAGTGGTCTCCAACAAATCGTATATGTGACAAGAGCAAATCATTCAAAGCAAATATGCCAACATATGCAATACCAGGTGCAAACAAAAAAGAAAGATTAAAATACACACAATGGATCCTATGCAGCAATCATCATATTAAAACAATTAAAGAGGTTTTCAAAAATGAGAACAGTTGGATTGAGGTAGATTTTGACTGCGAATTTAGTAGAGATGCAGCAATAGATAGAATCAAAGAGAAAAAAGAAGACTGGCTTAAGATAATTTCAGAAGATTCAAAAAGTCAAGAAAAGAAACCGAGCCACTATATATCAAACAACAGCAGAAAAGACAAGGATAAACCCAAAGAATACAAGAAATTTAACAAAAAGGAAGATGATAAAAATGCATACCTAGCAGAAGATGAATTAGAGCTATACACATGCCTAACAATATGGAACTTACTAGCAAACATCAATATAGAAGAAGTAGAATACATATGTAGAAACTTCAAAAAAACTCAAATTAAATGCATTAGAAGATCCAAATATAAAGCTTTAGCTATAGTTAGAGTAGAAAATATAAAAGAAGAAAATGTACCATGGTCCCTACCAATTGGCATACACAGGCTTGTAAGAGTAAGCATAAGTGAAGAAAACTTTAACAAATGCAATTCACAAAACTGATTCATAGCAAAAATTTTAGAGCTTCCAAGTGATGCATCAGAAGTATTACTATTACAATGCTTAAAGAAAAAAGAAGCAAAATCAGTATATATTCTATTTAACAGAAATGGAAATCAGAGAAGATCAGTAACAATAACATTTGCAATAGAGGAAGAAATGAATGCAGCACAAACAAAGCCAATAAGATTTAACAATCACCTATTATTTTGGTCGAACTATGTTGAAAAAAAAGAGAAAAGTGAAAAGAAAAGTAATAACACAAGTTACAGAAGAATAGATAATAATAGAGAAAGTGCTGATGAAGAAATATATGAATATAACTGAAAAAAAGAAAGCAAACAAAGAAATAACAAAAACAGAAATAAGGATAGAAACAGAGAGCATCACAGAGAAAACTTAATAGTCAAAAATCAGAAGCAAAAGAAGATAAAGAAAGAAAAGAAACTACAATCACAATTACAAGAAGGAACCTTGTATACTGAAACTATCTTAGGATGAATACTAGAAAGATTAGAAAGACTAAAAGAAGATAGAAAGGAAAATAAGATAAACCAACCTAAACACTACTAAGGACACTACAGTTGAACCAATGAATATAGACAAGGAAATCGAAGTATTTTTGCAAAAAGAAAGAAAAGTCTTCAAGAAAAAAAGAGAAATTAAATTTCCTTGTTAGAAAGAAGAAGGTTATAGGGTAAAAAAAGAAGAAGCTAGAAATATAAGAACAAGACAGAAATCATTAAAAGAGAAATAGAAAGAAGGAAAGAAAAAAATAAAGCTAGCATGCCATAACATAAACAGACTCAAAACCAAGAGTTGAAAATTAGAGAATTTGCTCAGCTGGGCAGAAGAAGAGGAAATTGCAATAATATGAATTACAGAAACAAACATTACTGAAAAAGAAGAAAGATTCCTAATGCATACAGTAAGCAAGAACTATATAGGGTACTAAACAAATGCAGCAGAAGATAAGAAAAAAGGTTCAGGTGTAGGAATACTAATAAAAGAACAATAGGAAAAGCATGTAGGTGCAGTCAAGAGGATAAGTGAATATATAATGGAGATCACATTATATTTTAAACAATTGGAGCTGATAGTAATAGAAGTTTATATACTACTAAATAATAAGACAATAGGGAAAAACATTCAACAGAAGATGGTAAAAATAGTTATGAAACGAAAAAGACAAACACAAGTTGTGATTATGGATGACTTTAATCATACAGCAGACAATATATTAGATAGACAACATACACAATCAGAAAATTTTAAAAGACTACTAATCTTTAACTGAATGAGAAAACAAGACTTCATAGACATATACAGAAACATGCACCCAACAAGCCAAAAGTACACATAGTCAAGCAAGAAAGCAGCAACAAGAACTGACTATATTTGGGTGTCAGAAGAACTGGCCTCAGGCTTGCAAGAAGCAAACATTAAGAAAACAGAAGAAATCACAGATTGTGACCATAAAATAGCAACTGCAGAAATATGGATTAAACATATAGTAGAAAAAAGCAGCAAAGCAGAAGTTAAAAGAAAAGGGCAATCAAGAACACTATATCTATATGACTAGGCAAAACCAGAAAATTGGAAAAATTATGTGCAAGAGCTGCAGAAGCAACTAAAAGCAAAAGAAAGCCTAAAGAATATTCGAAAATAAGTGCAAGACATAAAAGAACATATAAATAAAATAAATGATATATGGGATACATTAGAAGAAGCAATTATCATTGCAGCAAATAAGCATATACCT
>CAJVQA010009272.1:0-12218 GCA_910591915.1 Cetraspora pellucida | reverse complement strand
GTAAAATGCTATTGGTCGGTATGTAGTACAAAATGTTGTGTTACCGAAAATTTTTTATGGTGTTGTTGGGGTAGTTGTCAATATAAAAATCTAACACTAAAAGAAAGAATACACTTTACCCCGTAACAATGCAAATAAATAAATGAATCCTAATTAGGAATTAGCTAAATATGTTAATGCAGGCCAGATATATCAAAAAATAGATTAGATCCGGTGTAACATAAAAATTATGAAATTTTTCGGTAAATTGTAATTTTACTATTGAAACCGCCTTTCGTGTCTTAATAAAAAACATTCCCGCAAAATTTTAATAGCATCTATATTTAATTTTGAATTAATATGGCCTTTTGTTTTTCTTCAGTCATGATGTCAGATCAGAATTTGTAATCAATTTCGTTCAATCAAAAACAGTATTTCTAAGCGTCCAGTAAATCCTAGTGTGTTAAATTTAAAAATATAATCTAGTAGATGATAATGAAAATCGATTCAAGAAATTTGCAAAAATCAAATTATTTAATAGCCTACTCAGGTACAACGAGTAAAATTTTCTACTCGGATATATCTTTCGATCACTAGGATTTACTTGTGGGTTAACCAGGTAGCGTTTTTTAACCAAGTACAACCACTATATGAGATCTATTAATTAATTTATAAATGCATTTCACTAGAAACAAATGCCTTATAAAATGTATATTTATTAAGAATAATACTACTATTTAAAGTGCGCTTATAAAGTGTGCATTTGTGGGGTCAGCTATATTCGATTTAAGTACTGTATTTTAAATTTCTCTTGTTATGAAGATTTATATCTTTAATATAATATCCTCACTATAATGAGAGCCTCTTAATATAGTGAAGAAAATTTCATAGTCGATGACTTCATTATAACGAATACTATCCATTAGATCAGATAGAGAATATTCATTTTATTGATCATTTAATGTTTTATTTTTATGCATTTCAATAAAATTCAAGAGACATTCCAAACAAGAGAGTTTTTTTTATTATATGTCAATGAATCCTTGCTTAATAACAAATATTTTACAAACATATATTTATATATATATTCAATATCATTGTAGTAAGTTAAACTTTTGTAATCCTTTAATGAAAAGCTAATAATAATTAATGTCAAAAGCATAATTGTAAACAAATGATATTTTAATTTATTCTAGAGACCAAATTTAATCTTAACTAGTATCTGTGCATGTCCTAACGTCCAAAAATGACTTCTCTTGTATGACTTCTCTTGTATGGATGATCACAGTACTTGAAATTGATCAATCAGATTAAAAAAAACAAATTAATTAATAGCGATGGTTTGTCATGGTGTCAAATTCCACATTAATCCTGTTCCCAGCAGTAAGCATGTGGCCTTAAATGCATATTTTAGTAAACAATAGATCTTTTTCAATGATTTGCAAATAAGAATATTTAAAAAAAATTACCTTGTCCACCAATTGTCGCACCACATTCCACACAACTAAAATATCAGGAATACAAATCAGTAAGAAATTAAAAAATACAGCTTAACCTCGATATAATCATTGGATTAGCGACCAAAATTTGTTGCTATTGTGACTATGATAATGTCTATATAGAAGTTAATTCTATTGTGTCTTACAATAAAACAAATGTAGTTTTGATCGAGGTTATAATATAATATTTGTCAAATTAAATTACCGGCTAGTTTGCACCGCACCTCCACATTCACCGATTGTATAAGCATGTCCATTTGGACATTGATACCAATGCTAAGGTTTAATTTTGTCGAGAAAGTTTCAAATTAATTTGATACTAATTTAAAAGTACAAAAGCAAACTAAAAAAATATATAGATATATTACTCCTGATCCAAGAAATTCACTACTCATTGCTTTAGAAATTTGAAGCTTTTCTTCATATGTTAAAGGCCTATCTCTCATTGCCGCAACCTGAAGGTCAGAAATTTCTCGGCGAATTTCTTCAATTCTTTCCTTACATTTTTTTTCAAAATATTCAACATTCATTGTGGAAAACATATTACAAATAGATTCGCACATCCTTTCAATCTCGACACATCTATTTTTTACAGACTTCGCAATGATAGGATTTACTATGCCATTAGGAGGATGTTTGAGCCTAAACCGTTCCGATTTACATTCAATTTCCGCCAACTCCAGCGATGATAAAACAACATGACGAAGATAATTATGTTTTTGGGCTGTCGTAATTATAATATCGAGGTGTTTTTTAATTGCTACAATTGCACATTCACCAAATACAATCCAATTTTTATCATAAGAAACAGGATTATTTTCAGTTTCTGTTTCTTTTGTCAATTCAGGAATAACCTGGGAAACTTCATGGAAAATGATCTTTTGAATATTAACTATCTCAAAAAATGCATCAAGATATATGCGGACATCTATTTTTGGAGCAATTAATCCAACTTCCGCCAAAGTTTCTTGAAGTTTAAGATTTTGATGAGCAGGTGAATCATAATCTAAATTGCCCAAGGATTCAAAATTTTTGCCGAGATCATATATATTAGTTCGAGTTTTGGACGCATACCTATAATAATTTAAAGTGAAAAAATATATATTCAAGTTGAATAATTTCCTTAAATTTTAAAAAATAAACATGATTATTATCTTACAAAAGAGATACTGCAGCCTCATATGCAAGTTTATATGGCGGAGATTTAGTTTCAAACATCAATAGTGTTAACTTTCGATATATGGCAAGAAGTACGGGTATATGTTTCATCCATTCTATTTCATGTATTATTGGAATAGAGTAATATTCTTCAAGCGACGTGTATTGCTCTGTTGATATAACTTCTTGTAATGCTGAATCTTTTTCTACATTACTCATTTCTTTTTTTCCTTGAGTTTTCAACGGTTTTTGGATTTCTTCTAAAAATTTCTTTCGATTATTTTCTAGTTGCCTTGTAGCAATTGTTATGTCTTTGTTTAGTTTCTTCAAATAGTTATCATATTTCATCAAAAATTTTTTGTTCTGAACATCCAAAACATGTTTATTCGTTACTCTTCCATAACGATAAATATTCTTAATAGGAGCACGGCATTGTGGACATTTTTTAGATTCACTTGGTTGTGAAGTAATTGCTTTGATTCGAGTCCAGTTGTTGTCTTTGTCCATTTCATAGTATTCCTTCATGTCCATCAGATGATCGAGACTTTCTGCTGTATATACATGTCCACAGTCTAAAACGACCATTCTCTCGAAAGTCCAATCCACTTCTGCAAATGTCTCTTGCATAATCAAATCAACAACTAATATTTGTGATCGAAATTAAATTAAAAACAACTTTTAATTAATAACAATCATCCTGGTCCTAAATAAAAACCTTGATTCTTGACATTATCATCTGTAGTGCAATCTGCACAGTATTTTGGTAGAGGACATTTTTCGCCTATATCAAAATCAAAAAAAAAAAAAAAATTAAAAAATTAACAACGCACATTAGTTTATAATAACAATATTATGAAATTTGATTCATTATGATTATAAAACTTACCACAAAGTCCAAAACATTGATGTCCACAGTTTAGTAATTTTTCACATCGCAAATTACACGGGAGTCGGCTACAAGGTACACCACATGGCAAATTGCAAATACCCTCATGTTTGCATTGCCACCCACATGCTATAAAATCCAATTATTAATTAAATATTAGATATATTTATACCAATTTATGGTTGTTACCTACCTTCCGCACAAACTGAGCAAGGCTCTGCACAGGCTAATTTGCATTTCGAATGCATGCAAGAAACATTGCAAAGACCTTCACAAGGTTTACATGACCGACCCTCATGACATTTTTCTTTACATATGTGACCTTATATTGGAAAAGATAATAAACTGTAGACAGTTGTAACATTAAAAGAATGCAGTATAAATAGAAGCAACTATACCACAAAATAAGTTTCTATTTTTGTGCATAAATACGTGATTGTATTAGTTTACAATAAGAACACATATTAGTAGATTCGATTTCAAAAATTACCTTTCACATTTCTGTGTGCATTTTTTGTGATTCGATCTAACAATCTGTCCCATGTTATACAAGAGTGGATTTTGGTTTGCTCTCTCAGATAATTTCTGACAATCGAAACATGTAGACGCGCAGGAATGTCCGCATGGAAGAAGCTTCCTACATTTTTCTGTACATTCAAAATCACCGACTGATACATAACACTATAATAACCAAAATGAGAATCAGCAAAACAAAATTTAATAAATGTTCAATATAAAGGATCATTTTTTACCTCCATTAAATGTTCATGTTCACATTTAGGCAATTTCCTTATCACCTTTTCCTTGCAAAGGATTTTATATATATTTTTACTATCGTGACACTATTCGAATTGAAAATAATGTTAAATAATTTCTGATTTTGAAGCATAATAAAACTTTATTATATACTGTATAGTCACAAACCGTGGCATTTTTATATTCGTGTCCACATGGTAATATAATGTTTTCAATTGGCCAAAAACATTTTCCACAACTTTCTCCACACACTTTATTTCTGCAAGGATGTTGACAATCTGGTAATAATCTTGTACAAGGTTTTCGGCAAAAAACTCCAATATGTTGTGGATCATCTGGATGACATTTATATGGGCCTATAATTGCAAGTAATTTAACAACTAATAATATTAATATCGATATACGCATACGTATACAAATCTTACGCCAACCTACATATGTGTCCGCATTTAAGCTGTTGACCGCCTATGAAATTTTATTATAATTTAGCATCTAGCAATTGTATAATAAATGTATTGTAATAAAAAAAACTTACAGGGCTCGAAACAGCCACCATCAGGGGAAATTTCATTGAATTGTTTGTCTTCATATATGATGTTCTTATAATCTGGATGTCGAGCACACACAATTGGGAATCCTGGCCCAACTTGGCCACGTTTGTATAAAGTTTCTAAAACTTTTTTCCAAAAATCTGAATGTCTTGCCATAATTTCTGCATTACCCAAAAGAAACATGCCATGTTTTGCACGAGATAAAAGAACATTAGAACGATTTGTTGACTTCAGGAAGCCAATATTTCCACGATCATTCTCATTTTTCGTGTTACGAACGAGTGATATAATCACTATATCAGCTTCTTCTCCTTGAAAGTTGTCGACCGTGCGAAGAACTACCTATTTTAATTATAAAAAGAAATAAGGATTTTTACGGAATCAAAATGAATTACATTTCAATAACAATTCTTAACAATTACCTGTTGAGACAATTTCTTTTTGGAAGCAATATTTCCAATAGTAGAATACATTGGTTCTCCATCTAGGTTTTTATTTTCATCATCTATGCTTTCCTCCATATTAGTAATCAATTGATCATCACGTTCGTCAATTACCACAACAAATGACTTCGACAGTGCATCTCTTATTTTAATGAGCTGCCCAAGATATGGTGTCAATACTGCAATTTGACCTTGTTTATCGTAACCATTGCGAAAAAAATACTAAATAGAATAGCGAAAACATAATGTTTGCATAAATAAGATTCATACATATTATTCAGCAATTATCAAAGATACAAAATAATCAATTACCTTAACAATTTCTACTACCATTTTAGCTTCATAGGTGTTCGAATGAGAATTCATTGCAAAAACATTTTCTCCAGAATCTTCAGAATGGCGATGATCCACAAAATAAACATTTTTCTGAGCACCGCGTACGTCTGGATAATCAACAATATTTTCTTCATCAACAAGATCTTTATAGAGCGTGCACCGGATTAAATCAGAAATTTCTCTTCTCATCCTTCTTTGTGTATGCAATTGTGATTTTTCTAAACACATTGCTCGATCACCATTAACAAGACGCTCGAAAAGACTTTTATCAAGAGCGTAATTGATTCCAATTTTCGAATCACTTGTTAAAGTGTATGTAGCGCAATGAGGGCGAAGCTAAAAAAAAAAAAAAATAAACTCATAAAAAAAAAAAAATCTAACTCATTATTCCTTTCATAGGATGAATTTTATATGATCGGCTGTTTAAGTTTATCTATATTATTTTGTTGACTTCCCTAAAACAGAGATTTTTTGGTCATAGTCAAACAGTGGAGTCCTACAATTCTTATAATATTTTCGACATACTTTTTTTTTTTTTTTTTTATTCTTTATAGGTTTATTTTTTTAAAAAGTAGATTTTAATGGCAAAACATATAAAAGCCATCCTATGATAAGGGAATTAACACTTATTGCGATCCACTCTCAGACCCAGGTATTTGGAACCCCCTTGCATAATAATGCATAATTATACAATTATACACATTTTATGCATAATTATGCATAATGATGCAAGAGTGCATAAAAATATGCAAGTGGTTTTCCAAATACCTGGGCCTGAGAAGGGACACATATTTACTTATAAATGTTAGTTCCCTATTTCCCTCCAAAAAAGCAACCATTCGTACGTACCTGATTATGATCACCAATAAGGATCATGTGTTGTGTCTTTGGCGTTAGTGCACTCAAAATATGTGCCTCCAAAACTTCGCCCGCTTCTTCACAAATAATTATACGTGGACCTAAAATTATAATGTACAATTAATTTTATAGTTAGGTTAGAATTTATTATAATAGAGCATACTGTATTCTACCGTAAATAAGCACTGTCCCCTCTACCCCATTTTTTTTTTTGAAGGTCAGATTAGTGGAAATAACATTGCTAAATATCTCAATGTGAGTTCCGCTAGTCTGACATTTAAAAATGAGGTAGAGGGGATGGTGCTTATTTACGATAGAATACGGTAGGTGGATTTTAGTAGGTTTATATTTCCAAATTAAAGGTCTCAGATTCCAATTTCAAAATCATCCCTGACATTTAATAACTATTTAAGGCCTTACCAATAGAGCCAATTAAAGTTTGAAATTTTGCTGCTCCATTTGTTGTCATTCCGATTACATCACAATTTCGAAGAACCTGACGACGATTTTCGCTGTAAACCATATCAATTTCATTTATCGTCTTTTCGTGTTGTCCTTTGATTCTGGAAAGTTCATCAAGGCAATCTAATTGAATCTCCTCTTTCCAAAAGTCGTGCAATTTTATCCTTTCAGCCGAAGACATTTGCCAAATATTAGGATCATTTTTTAGGTCTTCCAAGGACCGATCACCTTTAGGTTTTACCCATGAAAGAAGCCAACGTTGTATATCATTAGATTCCTCAATATTTGTGGTATTTTCAATGTTTGTAATATTTTCAGTATTTTCAATCTCTGTAATATTTTCAGTATTTGCTATGTCAGTATTTTCGATGTCTATAATATTTTCAGTAGAAGACCCTCCTTCGCTATTAAGGCCTCTAAGCAGTTCAAATCTATTATTGTTAGTATTCGTATTGTGTTCAGTTTTGTTAATTTGAAATTTTTTGGCACATCTTTGTGCAAGGTCTAAGTCGTTTCCACTAATCCATTGGTGAAATATTGACCACTTATTCTTACTGTTTACTTGTTCCTTCTTCTCATTGATTACTTGCTGCCATTCTGTTTTATCATTAGTTTTAAGTAAAAATTTTGGTATATCTGGATTCTGAAAAGCTCTCCAATGATTGGGATATTCTACTAACAAATAACCAGTAATATTATCCCAATCTAGCCAATTACTAGAAAAATTTTTTAGGATCCTTTCAGTATCTTTTTGAATTTTCTTAAGTTCATCATATCCTTGACCCAATATCTTTCTCTGAGGTTTAGAAGTAGCACGATCTGGACATAGTTCTTCAATACTAAAATTCTTAATGATTTCAGATTTTGATCGGCTGCCTAATCGTGCAATTTTTTTAATGCCAGCATCTAATAAATTCTGAAAGTGGTATAAAATGTTCAGCTATTCTTTCACTTTATAATGCAATACTCCAAATATAATTAATTATTCATTACCTCAAGAAACTGATCTAATGCGTGATTAGTAAAACAAATCGTCAATATTGGTCCTAACTTTGCAGCTTTCTGATTCGCTATTAACACTTTCATTATTTCAACGCCGACAAAAGTTTTTCCAGTTCCAGGAGGTCCTATAATATTAAACATTATTTTTATTTTTATTACATAAATATAATAGTATAATAATACAATGTATTGTAGAATATATTGATATGCGGTTTTAAAAGAATTAACCTTCAATCAAAGCAACTTCTCTACATAAAGAATACACAAGGGATTGTGCTATATTGATCAAAATTTATAAAGGTATTAATAGTAATTAAATAATTCTTAAAAATAATGACATATTTCTGTACAACGTACCTTGAGTATTATCAAGCCTACTCGATTCTTGAAGATTTTGAATAACAGTTTCATGAGAAGAGGTGTCAGCAACGTTTAGTAAAAGCTGTTTATTTTTATCTTTAAGTAGCACTGATAAATCGAATACGAATCCGGGTGCTCGGGCGTATGTAGGCGGATCAACAACAGAAAACGATGAACTTCCGATTATTTGCGGTGCCAAATATTTTTCGAAAGGAAGATTTGATGGTAATTTTGTTTGAAGAGTTTTTAAAATATGGAAATATGACTCAAAGTACTATAATGTCGTCAAAATATAAAAACTTATTTGAAAAAGAACACAACTTATACATTTATATCATTCCAAACAAATCTCAAATTCCTACCACTCCTATAGATTCAACCATAAAGCACCCTGCCATCTGTTCATTTGAATTACCGTAATTTTTTTTCTTTATTTCTTTCAAAGCAATTTGATAAACCAGACTATCAATAAAACTAATGTCAATCAATGCTACATGCTGATTTTGAGATAATAAATCTTCGTTACGAGACAACACCGTTCCAAAGAACAAAGAGAATTGAAGGCCATCATTAGATGAACTATTTTCGGACGGCCACAGCAGACAAACTAAGCTTCCGTTCATAAGTTTTCCACTTTTATTCCAATATTGCAATCGACCTTGTTTACTTTCCAAATGGCGCCTCATTTTGGGTTGTGTGAAACCCATTCGACAAGAAAAACCTCGCCTTCGATCGACATTTATTTCAGAAAAATGAACATTGGCGTATACATTTAAGTCGCCACCATCCATGCCTTCCTTGTCATTATACTTGTGTCTTCCACCATGCACCTGTAACTGTTGTAATCTTGCGTTATTTTTGGCTGATTCTGAGATAAATTTAATGAAGCTGCATAAAAAAAAATTAGTGTTAATTTTAATAAATATAGAGTCCAATCTGGATATCCATTTACTATTGGTATCCGAATAATCCGACAAATATTCGGATAATTATCCGGATATCAATAGTAAAACGGATATCCGAAAATTCAGATTTGGATAAACGGATAATAGATCGGAACTCTAAATTAAATCTTAAATTTAAGGATTAATATATACGTAGCAACGTAGTCATGACTAAATATGACTATCAAAATAATTTTTTTAATAAAACTCTTATAATTAAAATTAGGGGTTGTAGATTAGGGTAAAAATTGCGGGAACATTTTACTTATGTTACACGACAGGGTTACCCTAGTAAAATTTTGAGTTGTTATAAATTTTATAAAGTATAACTACAATAACCATGGTCACAAATACATTAATCCTAAATTTAATTGAATTAGCTTGCTTATAAACGATACATACTTTTCAATGCCAAGGCGCATAGGGCACATCATATCTTCCCTGAGAAGACGAAATTGAGTGTCAAGCAAACGTTCGGTACCTTTTGGTAGATAGTGCAAGGAGTCATCCATATTTGTTGTAGGTAAAAATGGATCGCGGTTGCATAACACTTCATCCTTAGTTGGAATAATTGAAATTTTTGATATGTCGCTAAAATCATTATCATGGCGTGGTCCATTTTCAGAAAGTTCTCCTTTTCAATGATAAAAAAGTTCCAGATTAAGGCTTAGTTATATAAACATATGAAATATCAATAACATACCTGGAGGATCGTAATCAAGCATCGAAGCAACTTTTTTAGCCAATTTGCCATAATATGCGGCAGACTTATTAGGATTTACGGGTGAAATTTTACGAGTTTCTTGAGACAACGAGTTACGTTGGCCATAATTCAACATTTTGTTCATGCTGTTCATTTCCTTATCAAGGACAGTGAAAAAATATTTTCTAAGCTCAAGATTAGAAGCAAGTGGTTCATTATATGTGCTTCCAGTTTCTTGTTGAAGAGTATTTTGCCATAGCTTTTTGGCTTGATCGATTTTCACCACAATTTTGTACATTGTTTCATTCGTCGATGCTTCTTTTATACGTTTCATAAATGTATTGCACAATCTAACAATGACCAAAAAGAATTGGCCCATTCTATAAAAATAGCATTATCAATTAGACAGAAAACGTCAATTTGTAATTTACAGAAAAATTACTTATACACACGAAGTAGGTATGAATGCACTTGTGTCATCCGCAAGCAACACAGATTGGTTAACTCTTTTGTCAACAATATCATTTCTTCGAACTAGAGTCTCTAACATAGTAATAACTCCATCAAGCATAAACGAATTCTTTTAACAAAATGGATAAGGTCAAATTATAACATAACTGACGTTCAATTAATCAAATAAATAAATAAATGTTACCAAATTTAAATAGACAGCATAAAATATTGCATGGACATATTTTTCCATAATGCATTCGGTAATTCCTGAGCGAGTTAAAAGAGCTATGAATGGTAATATCACACGCTGAAAAGAAGCAACTGCACCAGCAAGCCTAAATTCGTTGATGTATTTAAAGAAGATAAATAGTCATCTTATATAATTAGTCAAATTACTCATAACACATACCCTGCATCTACAGACATGGGAAACATGACAATTTCCCTTATACGTTTCAGACCTTCAGGCTGTCCCAACTCTGTGACAAGCTCTTCGACTTCGTACCCCACCTGTTTGTCCGCTACTATAAGGCACGATGTAATAAAGTGTCTCATTTTATGTTGATGGGTCAATGTCAATCCTTTCTTTACAAATCTTTTCCATGCATCTTTAAGCTCATCTCCGTATGGAGTGAAAACGATTTTATCAGACCCACCATAAGATAATTCTGCAGAATTAAAGCTATCTGATAATTTTTTGGATTGGTTTTCTTCTAGATCATGTATCTCATGTGGACTAGGTTTGACAGGTGTCTCGTGAGGCTTTCGCGAACTTTCACTAGTGCAGTCACGAGCAAAATGGCCCGGCAATCCGCATTTATAGCATTCGTTACTTCGACTATTGTTTTGCTTGTTTTTTCCTTTAGCGTTTCTTTTAATATTATGTTCTCTATTTGCTTGCGACATTTTTAAAAGTCTGAATGAAAAAATGACGCCTTTTTATTTTTTTATAATTATCAGCGCTATTGTTAGCTAAAAAGGAAATTATGCTTGTACTACCACATATACCAACTTTTTTGTAATTGGTCAATTCAATGCAATTAACAATCTGACAGTATCCCAGCAGTGATTCTTATGTACCCAATATAAGTGCAAAAATGTAACGTAACTGATCTTAACAGTCATACGAATGATTATATATCATGATTTTCACGAAATTACGCATCACTCAAACCTTAAATTACGTATTGTCCCTATAGGTAGAGTTGTTGCTGAGATTTCTATAAATCAGTGGTAAAAGAATATGAAAATAAATATCGCATAATACTGCATTTCTGAAACGGCCATTATTTTATCTACTTTATAAGATCCTTGGCATAAAAAGTAGTGATGCAGGCACTGGACCATTGATCGCGGTGAATCGAACTACATTTTCACAGACCAGAAGCGATTAGTGATAAGCAATTCGAGAATTTTTTTATCCTCTAACCAACCCCACCTATGGAATTTTTTTCATGTACTTATTTCTACTAGACATATATCTATTTTAGATGATTGAGTATATTATCTATTGAGAGGTCCTAATTCGGCGAGTCTGTCGCTAATCGAAAGACGACTTCGTGTAACGGTCGGACGGATTTCGGTCGAAAAAGGCGTGTAAATTTGGTGAGTGATTTCGATTCGGGTCTGGCTTATCCTGGATAGTCTACACTATGTCGAGACTATCACTCTACTAATACAATAATTGCAGTATTCCACACTACGTCGGGATATAATGGACACTACGGGTTGGGATTTATTACTGTTACGAGTAGTGTTACGGCCTAAACCCTTTACCCAAGTCCGAAACGTTTCGGATTTTGAGTTTCGGTTTCGCCCAAAATCCGAA
>CAJVQA010009271.1:0-12223 GCA_910591915.1 Cetraspora pellucida | reverse complement strand
GTGGCCCGATGTAGTCAGAAGGAAACAATAAGCAAAATAAACAAACAAAAAAATCCTGGGTCACAAGGACCCACCTTAATATTTAAAAAAAAAAAAAAAAAATTTCAATTTAAAGCATATTTAAAAAAAAATGCTAAACTAAATTTTCTTATATACTTATCTGAAATTTAAATATACTTTGAAAAACTAAAACAATCACATTTTATACAATTACCAATAACTATATATAAAATTATTAGTTATAATATTTTTTAAATTTATAACACTTTTTTTTTTTAAATATTAAGGTAAGTACTTGTAACGCAAGATTTTATTGATAGTATATTTGGCTAATAGTTGCTTTACAATCACAGAAGCAACTATAGAAAGAGTGTACAACTAGCCACTTGTACAACTTTAGTCATTGTCTAATTTAAGTAGTCTGCTCAAAAGTTTTACACTAGTTGCTATATCTGGAACCTGCTTGTAGATTACTTATTTAACTATTCTAGTTTTCGTATCTACTTATCTATCTTTGTTTACTAACAACCTTAGCTGATGCTAGTAAAAATATGCCATGGCTACTAAGTCTTTAAAGCAGTTTACTTATATGAAAAACCTTTGACCTTGTACTAAACCTTCTAGAATTTTCTGTATTTATTCTTACAGCTAACCTGATATTGCTATGGCCAAAACCAATATTGGCAGTTAGGATGTACTATTAAACCAATATGTCTTTGTAAAGTTCACCTTAGCCTTAGTACTGACTTTACAACATATCTTTACTACTTTGGTATTTAATTCAAGTTCTACCAAGCTTCCAAACCAGATAGCCTGAAAAGGCAAGTCATAATTATGCATCTCTGGTTTATATATTTGCTAGCATGTAATCTTTTTCTCTAAAACAGATCCTAGTGGCCTGGTTGGTTCCATTTGTTCTCTTCTTAAAGGCCAGCTCTTTGCCTAGTTTTATAAGTTCTAGCTTTATTTTATAGGTTTAGTTTTTACAATAGCACTGTCGAAGGTTCAAATTACCTCTCTACTCAGGTCTTCCAAATAGGCTTCTGTCTTCTTACCTGGTTTCTATGATTTATATAACCTAAGAACTTATCTTGGATTCACACCACCTGGTACCAGTTTGTGTTCTTTCATATAACATTGCATGAATGCCTAGACCTTCCAGTCATGCTAGTATGACACAGATTACAGGTGTCTTATTTCAACTAATCACAGAAGACAGTTAACTATAATACAGAAAGAATTGCAAATTTTCACTATCATTAGAATTTAAACTCTAGATCTACTACTTGGAGGTTGACATTCTATTTATAACTCTTTTTTTTTTAAAGTTTTTTATTACAATTTTTTAATATTTTTTAACTTATCTGATTTTTTTTAAGATATTTTTGGTAACTATTTATTTTAACTATAAGTATATTATTTTATATATTAGATTTAATATTACTCTAATCTGTTAATAATAATTTTATCAATATATTAGATTCTACTTTAGACAACCTATTAATGAATATTAATAATTATTTTAAAATTTCTATAAATAGTTAATAAATAATACAGCTTGTTAGCATTATACAACTTAAATATACATTCTTTTTTACTAAATTTATATAATACTACAATATTATAGCAACAGAATTCTGTTAATCAGTTGAAATAAAATATCTGTAAATATAGTTGTACTAGCATAATTGGCAGGTTATAAAGCATCTATGTAAATTTAGTTATACAAAAGGATACAAACTGATACTAGATGATGTAAACTCAAGATAAGTTCTTGTAGTTATATAAATTCATAGAACTAAGAAAAACCAAAACCTAGTTTAAAAAATTTAAATAAAAAGATAACATAGATTTTTAATAATACTATTATAAAGACTAAACTAAGAAAACAAATACCAATACAAAGGAATTAAACAAACAAAAACTTTTAAATAAAAGATATTATCAATCAAATTGCTAAATTTAATTAAGTTATAATTCTTTTGAACTATCTGAATTAAGAGTCTAAGAACAAAACAAAGATATACAAAGTATTAGAAGTACAGATAAATTTTGTAAGAACATAGGCTTGTTAAGGTTTATAGAGTGAGTAAATAACTTAACAGAAAAGCTTCTTGTACTTTATTGTCAGATAACAGACATTGCTATAGCCAGAGTAATAATATAAAAAAAAAATAATATCAAATCTAAATAGTTCTTAATAGAAGGCAGTAACAGAGTTGATTAGCTTTAGGATGAAATAGTTAAAGATTATAAGTACTAATTAGAAGTATTAATTAGATAAGTCAGAGAGTTTAAATAGAACATCTATAAATAGAAATTAGGTATAACAAATAGTAGATAACTTTAAAGCAAAACTCTTAAATAAACAATAACTAAAGTTATATATATAACTAATTGTATTTTTATAAATTATATATGTACTTAGAATATTACTAACTAATAAAAATTACTAGTTTGGCTAAGTAATTAATCACTTATTAACAAAAAATTTTTTATAATATATTGTTATTATAATTTTTTATAAAAGTATATATTTACTAAGAGCATAATAATTAAATAATATTAAATTTAAATTTAAAATTTTGAAAAATATAACAATTTTAGCATTTTTAGTTTATCTAAATATCTAATTATTACTAATTGTAAAATTTAAAAAATATTATTTAAAACCTATATATTCAATTCAATTTAAATTTTAAATAAGATAATTGTTTATTAAATTATTAATAATTATAATTTTGTATATTATATAAATATTGTAATTAGAGCCTCACCGTTAATATTTAAAAAAAAAAAAAAAAATATTGTAATTAGAATGTGGTAACCTAGTAAAGTAGATAGGTTGTCAACCCTCAAGTAGCAGATCTAAGATTCACTTTTTACAGATGATGAATTTTGGAAATTATATCTGTGTTACAGTAACTGTCTCTTGCTGATCAGTTGGGTTTTGGGCATCTGTAATTTTAGATACACCAAGTTGGGTCTTACTTGACATTGGAAGCTCAGAGCATTTATATGAAGTGTAATATTACATGTATATAGAGGAATGTAAAAAACCAGTATTATATAAGACTTTGGTGCAAACTCATAATAAGACCACTAGGTATAGAAGGCTAAAAAACTGAGAAGCCAAAAATCTATTTAGAAATTCTAAGTAAAGAGATAGCATAAACTTTTGATAATACCATTGGACTGATAAAAGCCTATTAAACACTTTCATAGAAACTGTCAAATAAACTGAATAACAAGATGTATAGAGAAGCACATAACCAATCAAGCTGCCAGAATTACTAAAAGAAAAAAATACATAAATAGTTCTGAGTTGCAGCTAGTAGGAAATAATAGAGAAAAAGTTGGAAAGATAGGTATCAGGATTTGGATAAACTTTACAAAAGTAATAGTAGTTTAATGAGTAACCCTAACTACAAATGTTAGTCTTGGCCATAATACCAAACCAGGTTAGCAGTAAAAGGAAATATAGCTTACTCTGATAGGTTTGCTTTGAAGATAAAAATAGTCTAAGAATTATAATTTTATGATTAAATATAAATAAATCTGGATTTGTAATTCAGTGAAATTAATATTAAAGTCAGATAAGAAGGTTTAAATAGAACATTTAAATAAGGGTATTAGGTACAGCAACTGGTAAGGAACCTCTATGCAGACTTCTTAAATAGGTAATATAGAAAAGTTACATATATAACTAGTTATATACTAATCTGATAGTTCATTATAGATCCATCTATATAAAACATATACCTGATATAAGTATTAATAAAAAGGTAGAACCAAAGATATTATCTTAATACTGAAAATATATATATATATATATATATTATAGTTATTTTAGCAATTTTTTTAAAATGAAAATAGCAATTCTAGTATAATAGTTGAGTTGTTATTCTTTAAATATTAGGTTCAGAGTTCAAATTCTACTAGCAGTAGAATTGTAAAAAATAATTCTATTTTAGCAACTTGAACAAGGTATCTGAAATTGTAACCTAGTAATTCTGATTATACTAAAACTAACTTTGAGAGTATGCAATATCATATAAATAAATTCAGAAAATATATATTTTATAAGAAGCTCTGTTTAGAAATTTTAAGTAAAAAGATAGTACAATTTTTAATAATACTATCTGTAAAAATCTTAATTTAGAGAAAAAAATCAAAAGCAGGTAACTTATATAGACAAAAACTTCTAAGTAAAAGAGATACACCAACTTGGCTACTAGTTGATCTAAACAAAAAATTGCATTATGCAAAGCTTACTGAATTGGAAATATAGAAGAACTTATAAAAATAAACAAGATATTAGTGAAGTTGTAAAAATAAATACTGGAATTATATGAACTCTACAAAGATATAATAGTTTAATAGTTAGCTCTAACTATAAGTATTAGTTTAGCTATAATAAGTTTAGATCAGTTATAAATAGAAATACAGAATGTTTCAGAAGGTTTATTTTAAAGATAAATTAGTTCTAAAATTGAGATAAGTATCTGAAATAACTTAGTGAAGTTGATACCAGTTATAGATTTAAAGAATTTAAATAAAACATCCAGACAGAGGTGTTAAATATAACAACTAGTAAGAAACTCTTAGGCAAACTTCTTAAATAAATAATATAAAAAAGTTATATATATAGCCAGTTATATTGTTATTTAAAAACTATTAATAAAGTCAAAAGACCAAAAAGATCATCTTAATACTAAAAAAAAAAATAACAATTTTTTTAAAAAATATAAAAATAAAACTTAAACTTATTGATAACTTATAACTAATTTAAAAATAAAATTATATTTATTTCTTAACTTTTATTACTTAATTTATGAAATTTATTTTTTTTTTCTTAAATATATGTTTTAAAAAAATTATATATTTTTTTAAATATATTTTAGTATAAACTTTTATGTTAGTAAATCTTTTAATATAGCATTTCTTCTTAATTTATTTATAAAAATTTTACAAATAGTTATTTTATTAACTTTATTTATATATATTTGTAAAACTTTCGTATATAAATAAATTATAAAAAGTTTATTATTAAATATTTTGTAATAAAAATATTAAACAAACTTTAAATAAAGTTTGTAATATATACAAGGTTTTCTTCAATCTATTCTAACTAAAAAATAATTTAAAATAATTATCTATAGCATTTATTAAAAAATAAAAAATATAATATTATATTAGATATCTATTTTAGCAATACAAATATAATTTAAAAATCATTATTTTAAAAATTTTTCTTTTTGTAATGTAATAACTTAATGAAATAAATAAGTTGTCAACTTCCAAGTAGTAGATTGTAAGTTCAAAACACATTAATACCAAAAATTTAAATAATTACCTATGTAATCATAAACAGTATTATAATAATAATATTCTGTTGATTAGTTAATATCAGATATCTGTAACTATAATCATATTAGCATAACTAACAAGTTATGAAATATCTATATAACTAGTTATACAAAGAAATACAAACTAATAATAAGTAATATAAACCTAAGATAAATCTTTGTAGTTATGTAAATTTATAGAACTGAGAAGCTAAAGCCTACTTAAAAAAATCCAAATAAAGAAATAATACAAATCTTTAATAATATTATTGTAAAGACTAGATCTAGAAAATAAATATCAATATAAAGAAATTAATTAAGCAAGAATCTCAAATAAGAGTACTAACAACCAGTTTGTCAAAAAACTTAAATCAAAAAATAAGAATATTATATATTGTAATCTTAGTATACTAAGAACAGGTCACAGTCTTTTCAGACTATCTAAATTAAAAATCTAATGACAAAAACAAGAATATATTATAAATACTAGAGATATGCTATAAAATAAGTACTAGAATTTAAGTAAACTTTGTAAAGATAAACTCTGTTAATAAGAACTAAATATGAATAGTTAGTTAACAAAAGACCTCTTAAAGCCTTATAGTTAGATAACATATTCTAAAATATATAATAGCTTAATAAATATCCAAATAAAAAAACTAGAATTAAGTTAAATAATACTTAAATATACAAGAACTTGTATATTATCTGTTAAATATAGTATAAAGATTAAAGTGTTTAATTAGGTAATCTTTTAGCAAATTACAGATATGACAGCTAATATAAAATCTTTAAACAGGTTACTTAAATAAATAGTCAAAAACTGTATATATGACTAGTTGCACACTTATCTTGTACAAGTTATACAACTATAATTAAATTACAATAAGTTAGTAACTACTGATAATTAACAACTTTAATAAAAATAAAAAAAAATTTCTTTTATAATTAAATTTCTATTTTGTAATTAAAGTTTCTACTACATTATCAAATTTTTAAATCATAATAATTTCAAAAAAATTATGTTTAATATGAAATATTGTGAAAGAATTTAAAAACTTGTACTAATTTCTGAATTTTATTAACAAACATTGTAATATTGCAATAATAAAAAATGATCAGCAAGTTATTCTGGTCATAATGGCAATTAAATTATCAAATTTGTATAAGTATTTGCTAAGCTAGTTTAACACAATTCTTTCAAAATATTATGAATATTTTATAACTATTTCAAAAATTTGCAATATTTTGAAAGAATTGCATTTGAACTATCTTAGTAAATACTTATCTAAATTTGATAATTTAATTGCCATTATGACCAGAATAACTTGCTAATCATTTTTTATTATTACAATATTGCAAAGTTTGTTAATCAAATTCAAAAATTGGTGCAGGTTTTTAAATTCTTTTGCAATATTTCATGTCAAACAATTCTTTTGAAATTATTGTGGTTTAAAAATTTAGTAATATATGACATTATATAAATAAAAAAAAATTTATAATATAAACAATAATTATTTATAAAATTTAAGATTTTCTAAAAAAAAAAAATTTCTATTAATGAATAAAACAATAAAATCTATTTTATTAATACTAATAGAATTTTCTATTACTAACTGAAAAATTTTTTAATAAAATCAATAGAACAATATATTCTATTAATTATTTAATTTTTATTCAATGAATCAATAGAATGACAATACTAGTTATAATGTTTTGAAAATAAACGATTTTTATAATAAATCACCATAATAAATTTTTTTCAAAATTATGCCAAAACTTTGTAAATCACGGTCATTAGTCAATCAAAATCGAACATCTGTCAATCCTGAACTACGAATCAGATATCAAGATTAGGTATAACGTCAAAACAAACGTTCGTTCGTTTTACCAAAAATCGCTTATAACTCAAAAATCAGCATAAGAAACCACTTTTTGTAATTTGACAAAAAGTTTCGTTGGACAATTTACTACATAAATTACTTCACCCTAGTGTTGTTAGTTGAAATTATTTAGGCATTTAGACAAATTGAATTTAGGCAATTTTGACTTGACTGCTTTTTTAAAAATTACTACTAAAAAACAAATAAAACTTAATTTAGACATTTGGATAAAATTAATTTAGACAAATTTTGACATTGGCAAAAAACAATTTTAACTAACAACATTACTCCACCCTAACCTTTACGAATTTTAAGAATGTTGTCTGCGCCACAAACCTGGTACGCATTTTCCGATTGCAATTCTGAATAAGCTTTTTTTTGACCGATTATGACTGATTATCGATTTTGACAGGAAGGATTAACCGTATTTTTAATGTTAAATTTTAGTTACTGCCCGGTTAGGTTATTAAGACGATTTCTCTTAATTAGGCTTAGCCAATTTTATTGAAGTATTTAGACCGATAATGTGACATGTTCGTCTTTTTTCAATATTTCAGAATAAGGGTCTAAAGCAATGTTTACATATTCTTTTATAAATTTATCAACTTGCTGTTGTGCTCGGCCTATAAATGTAGATGGATCAAGTAAAGAATCAATCTATAAAAATTAAGAATAAAATAAACCTAATTATTAAATTAGTCCAAACTTCAAATAAATATAAAATGGATTTATTGCAGTATAAGCAATATTTCCAAATGTCATATTATTCATTACATATAGTACAAAGTTAGTTAATAAGGTATAAATCAATTTGGTAATAGTGGTAACACAGGGCTGACATTTAAAGGGTACCGTTATACTGCAAAAGATTCATAAATATCATACCTCATCATGAATACACTTAAAATATTCTGTTTTCTTAATCCTCTCGATCAAATCATTCCCCTTTCCTTCTTTAACAACTTTAGCTGCTTGATGGCTTAAAACTCGAATCATCTCATGGCATTCTTGCCTATCACCACCCTTTTTAGTAACTGCCATAATTATATTTTCCGTGGCCATAAATGGAAGTTCTTGTGATATATGATGTTGAATCATTTTTGGATATACTACTAAACCTTCGAAAACGTTTTGAAGCAAGGAAAGTACTATGTCAGATGTCAAAAATGCTTCAGGAAGAGAAATTCGGCGGTTGGCGCTATATATATATATATATTAAGACGGCATAATTCAAAAAAAAAACAAAATAAATTAAAATTAAAATTAAATAGAAGGGATACATTCACACATTCATTTAAAACAAACCTATCATCTAAAGTTCTTTCAAACCATTGCACACTATTAGTCATTAAAGCGTCTTGCGCCAAAACCATTAAATGCCTACTTAAACTACAAACCCTTTCACATCTCATAGGATTTCGTTTATATGCCATTGCACTGCTGCCAATTTGGTCTTTTTCGAATGGTTCTTCGATTTCTTTAAGATTAGCTAATAGCCGAATATCAGTTGCAATTTTGTGTGCTGTAGCGCCAAAAGAACTTAAAGGGTTTAAAATATCAATGTCAATTTTACGAGAGTATGTTTGGCCCGTTACGGGATAAAGTGTCTCAAAACCAGAAAGCTCGCAGACGCGTGCATCTAAGGCTTCCACCTAGATAGATAATAATTGTAAGTGTTTGAAGATACATTATATACAATCAAATGAAATATGGAGGGGACGAACTTTATCGTGATCGCCATCAAACAAAGATAAAAATGAAGCCTGAGTACCGGTTGTACCCTTAACACCACGAAATCCAATATCATTTCTAGCTCTTGTTATATTTCTCAAATCCCATAACAGATCCTGCATAATTTATAAAGTTAATAAGAATAAATATTATAGACATAACACTTGTCACATATGATGCTGAGATCGGCCGTTAATAATTCAAATACTAAATCCTAACCTAGTCTGAAAAAAAAACAATAACGAAAGAATGTGCCAAAAAATTTTTTAAATTTTATTAAATAGGTTCAATTCTCAGTACCAGCTGTGACAAAATATTGTGGCGGACTAAAATGAAATTAGATTAAAATGAAATTTTGTGTAAATAGACAAGCCGCCGGAAAAATACAAATTTTGGAATACATTTTTTTAGCTTTTTTTTAAGATTAAGGGTCAGCTTTAGTGGTAGAATGTATAGTACAATCCACTCTCGTTATAGTGAAGTGATCCGTTCCATTAATAAAAATTTTAAAAATTCACTAAATCGAAAGATTTTATATGGACTGGCATTGAGCTTAACTTCACTATATCGAGGTTTTAATTAGTCTTCACTATATTGAGAGTTCACCATAACGAGAGTTGTAAACAAGTATAACTGGGTTTTAGGAGGTTAAATAGAAACTCCCAATTTCATTTTAACCCGATTTCATTATGATTCGCGACAATTATTATATTTTTTTAAAAAAATAACATCACTTACCTGGATCCAAAGTGTAGCTCGCTTTCCAACGGTAGTCAATTGAGCCGGTTGAAAATGAGTAAATCCCAAAGTTGGTAAACTTTTATATTCATCAGCAAACCTACTGAGTCGATGGATAACCCTAGCCAATTTGTCCAATAATAAATCAAGACCTTTACGAAGAATTATTAGATCACCGTTATCCGTCACATAACAACTTGTGGCACCTAAGTGAATGATACCAGCAGCTTTTGGAGCTACTTGACCAAATGCGTGCACGTGAGCCATTACATCATGACGGCGTTTTTTTTCTTCGAGTTCCGCTATTTCAAAGTCTTCTTTTGTTAAGGTCTAATTTCAAATAAAAATGATTGATATACATATATATGTTTAAAAAAAATTTGTACATGTGCATATCACTTAATTCTATAAATTTTAATACCAAATGAGCTTCCATTTCTTTAATAGCTTCATCAGTTATACTTCTAATTCCTAATTCTTTTTCTGCTTTGGCTAAATTTAGCCACAATTGTCTCCAAGTATGAAACCGATTTGCTGGTGAAAAAAGAGCAGCCATTTCTGGAGAAGCGTATCTTGAAGTTAAGGGACTTTCATATTTATCATGTATACCAGTTGACATTTTTATTGTTAAGAACGAATATACGAATTATTGAAAAAAAAACTTCGACTGTTGACTAGATTTTTTTTTTTGATTAGATTATCTTTTTGTTATCCAACCACGTGATTTCGTGGCACTATTTTTTACAGTACGTGCGATAATTTACATCAAACTTTTTTAAATTCGCAGAATTTGTTAAGGTTAGTATACTGTCTGTTAGTGCTTGTTTGTGAAATGAATTTGATTTATGATGATAAAAGTTTATTTGCACGTCAGTCAGAACTCAAACGTGTTGACAAAAATCTATACCCAAATTTCTGAATATTTTACTATAAAGGAGCATTACATTTTATTAATATAAAGCTCAAAGTATTTATTTAAATCTGTTTAAATTGTATTTAGGCTATGGATAATTTATGTGAATTATAACACTGTATAATATTGAATTGGTGAGAATTTTAATTTTACAATACTTACATTTCCAAATGTTCACATAACTGATGCAAATTTATTTAAAGAGAGAAAGCACGAATGATAAAATAGATTATTTGCCTTACTCTTCAGTTTTGAACATACCTTTGACAATATCAAGTGTATTTCTAAAGTTTTGAGAGTTTTCATTGTCTGTGGTATTAAAAGCTCTATGAGACATATGAAATATAAAGTTATCATTGTCTTACAGATTAAATATTACCTTGACTTTCAGATTGTAAATTCTTATCAAGTTTGCTACTGAGAAACTCCGACTTTCTTTGTAATGTACTTAATAATTTTGGTACTGTAATTGAATTTGTTAGACACTCTTTAAATAATAATAATAAGAATGCACTAAAGTTATATTTACATAATATCCTCATTTTGTTAATTTCATTGACAATAGGCGCATTTTTGGCAACTAAATTTTGTTGTATAGTTGACTTATTTAATGGCGTCAGATTATCGCGAAGATTCTAGTGTAATATTTGCAAGTTGTTTTTTAACATATGATGTCTAAAATAATAACGATGATATACAATTTGCTTACCTTATAATATTCACATTTCTCCTTCATTATAATATAATTTTGTTGAATTTTGTATACACGTGTTCGCAAATCAGCATATCTGAGAATAAAAATGTCAGTGAATTAAAAAAATGGAAAATTTTTATTAACGATTTTATGCGAACTTGTCTAGATCTTCTTGATCGTAATCCAAATTTCCAAGTTGTGGCCATTCTTCGGGGAATGATTCAATCCACCTGATTAAAAAAAAGAAGTAAGAAAGCGGTCGATATAAAAATCACTTTCTAATATTTTTTGGGAATTACTTGATATTGTTATAATCTTTTTTCTCAACGCTGATGTGCCCTTCTAAAGCGTCTTTACATTTTTGCTCATAGATAAATTGTAGTTGTTCGAGTATTTGACGTATCGATTGACGATTGAATATTTGCACATGATGTTTTCTATTGCTCTGATTCACTTAAAATATAATTAATCAACGCGTCAAATTTAAAGAAATTCAATACAATTAATTATTTCATTTTATCTACATTTGCTTAAAACAGTGTCAACAGTAGCCAAGGGAATTCGTTCTTCCGTTGGTGATTTGGTAACTTTTGATATCCAAGCTTCTGAAGGGGTGATGAATTCTTGTTCAAGCAAACGAATTTGTGACTCTATAAATGCTTGTCTATGATTATAATAATTTTCCATTCGTGCTATTGAATCAAAAAAAGACGCGCTGAAATATGTTGAAAATAGCGTGATAGAAATTTGATCATCAGATTTAATATGATTGGTTGATATATTGTGTATAAAAAGGGTATCAAGCAAATTGCTTTTAGTAAACTTCGAATTAAAATACCTTAAGGGTAGGGTGTACGTAGATCATTTTTCATATGACCTAGATGGTATAATGGATTTTTATATAGTAAATTAAAAT
>CAJVQA010009270.1:0-12223 GCA_910591915.1 Cetraspora pellucida | reverse complement strand
ACTGTTTGCCTGCTGCTGTATAGTAAAGTGAACTACTATACCTCCATCTTGTATATATTTGCAATAGTCAATCACTATATCAGGTAACCTTGTTACTTAGTTGTATTGTACCAAGAAGGCTACAACCCTGTAATAATATAAGTAAACTGCTTTAAAGACCTAGTAATTATAATATATTTGTATTAGTAAAAACTGAAGCAGTTAGTAAGATAGATAAGTAGATAAATACAAAAACTAAAATATTTAAATAGAGGACTCACAAGTAGGTTTTAAATATAGCAATTAGTGCAGAACCTTTAAGTAAACTACTTAAATTAGATAATGACTAAAGTTGTATAAGTGACTAGTTGTATACTTTTCTTATAGTTACTTTTTGTAGCTGTTGTAATACAATTACAAAGCTAAAATATACTATCAATAAAAGTTTAAGTCATAAGTACTCATCTTTAATATTAAAAAAATATTAATTTTAAACTTATAGTTTTTAATACAATATTATAATTTATACAAAAAATAACAACTTTTATTAATATAACATTTTTAATTTACTTGTAAAAATTTAAATTTGTATTAAGAATAATTTTTTTTTTAATTTCAGAAATATATAAAATTTTGAAAAGATTAAAATTTTTTATAATAAAAATTTTTAAACAAAATTTTTAAATTTTTATTGCTTAAAAGTTTTTTATTAATTTTAAAAAAATTTTTTTAATAAAATTTGTAAAATATATTTTTAATAAAATATTTTATAAGTAAATTGTACTTTATATTATTAATAATTTATTGTATTATTTAAAAAATACTAAATTTAATTTAAAAATTTAAACAAATTTGTTTGAAAAATGATTTAAAAAATAAAAATTAATAATTTAAATAGAATATTATTTTATAATAACAGGTTGGCATAGTAATTTTATATAATTAACTAATAAAAATTAAGTATATAACTATATAATAAGTTGTTTACTATTGACTAACTAAAATTAGCTACAAATTTTTTAAATTTTATAAAAAAAATAAAAAATAAATTTTACTAATTTTAAATATAATTAACTACTAAATATAAGGTTATTATGATGACAAGTTATATTTACAAATTTTTATTTAAATATTACTAATTTGAAAATTGTATAAAAATAACAGTTTTACTAAATCGCATCAGTGATACTTAATACTATCTCAAAACATACTAGTTAACACATGTTAGAAATACCAAGCAAAAATGTTTAGCATTTCTAAAAACTTTACTCTAACTAAAATTCAGACCTATATTCTTATTATAGTTCAACTTCTCTAATTCTAAATTTGCTAGCAAACTATTAAAACATATATATAATGTTGAACATTACTGGTGTAATTTAGTGCTATTAAAAATAAAAAATAAAAAATATTAAAAAATAAAGTTTTATTAAATATAGTAAAATTTAAAATTATAAAAAAAAAAATTAGCTAATATATAAATAAAACATATAAATGCAAATTATAAAAAATATATTTTTAATAAAAGTATTTTATTAAATTAAAATATATTTTTTGTTTTATAAATAATAGTTAATAGTTTGTTTTAATTACAAATATTATAATAGTTATAATAACTGCATACAGAACAATGCAAATAAACAAATACTTAAATATTATTTGAATAGTTAGCTAAAGTTAGCTATATAAAATTAAACTAGTTAATAAATATAATTTAGTAATAATTTATTTTACATATAAATAAACTGTTATCAATAAAAATCAAGCAAATTGATATTTTAAAAAAATAATTTTTTACTTTTCATAACTTATATTATTAAGTTTTGTATAGATTTTTCAAAAGATTGCAAATCTTATTGAATTTTAAAACTATTTTTATAAATAAATAATTAAATAAAAGTTTAAATCTAAACTTTTTTTTAACTATTTAATTATAAAAACAACTTTAAAATTTATTAAAATATAAATAGTAAAAGCTAAAATATTAATTTTTTTAAAATATTAATTTGCTTAATTTTTATTAACAGTAGCTTATATATATATACAAATTTGTATTATAAAAACTTTTATAAGATTTAATAAATATGCTAGAAGATTATTAAAGTTTTTTTTTAAAAAAATAGATTAATTATAGCATTAAATGCTATTAGTATAACTTAGTAAAACTATATTATTTTATTTTTATTATTTTATTTATTTTTATTATTTATTTTATTTTTATTATTTTATTTTATTATTTTATTTTATTTTTATTATTTTAATTTTATTATTTTATTTTAATTTTATTATTTTACTTTATTTTTATTATTTTATTTTATATATATTAAAGTTTTTATTTTTAAAATTTGATTGTTTTATTTAAATTATAAATATCTTTAAAAATATTTTTACATTGTAAAATATATATTAGTTATATGTACATCTTTAATATTATTTAAGTAATCTGTCTGTTACTAGGTTCTATACTAGATATTATATTTGCAAACCAACTATAAGTCTTGTATTACTAGGTTTTATACTAGATAATATAAGACTTGTCTATTTAAATTTTTTGTAATGCCATTTTAATCTGTATTATAAAAACCTTTTTAAAACAATTGCTTAATTAAAAAGTTTCTAATATATAATTTGCTCTTAAACTATTTTATTTTTAATAAAAAACTTACTAGAGCCTTTTATATCTATATACTAGAAACTGAAAACCAGTAAAAGTTCAGAGCTATATAACTTAATTCTGAAGTATGTATGATCACGTTTTGATCAAAATTTTCAGAAACATTTACATCTGAAAAATGCCAAAACTACGTCTTTGATTCTTTCATTAACAATTCATCAAAAGACGTAATTTTGGTTATCAAAGGGAGAGTCTGTTATTTCGCTCCAGACAATGGATGATCAGCCGATCAACGGGCATGTACCAATCACGTGGAAATGGCAACTTGTTTTAAACGACATTAGTATCTCTTAAAGAATTTGCGTTATTTTAAACAAATGAAATTCGCTAATGTTAAAAAGATTTATCCATTTTCATAGAAATTTTAAATTACATAATATTTGTTCCTAATGTGTTCATTTAGTATGTAGAGGCTGATTCACTTAATAAAGAACATATTTTATGTGTAATGAAATTAAAAGTTCGTGAATTGTAAAGCATGACAATAATAATTTTATAATTGAATTCTTGTTAAGTAAATAGGCGCTTCATACTAGATAAACTTGTTCAGGATAATTAATAGATATTTATAAATATACAAATAACTTTATAGATATGAACATTAACAAAATTCCTATTACATATATTATACACGCATACCGATGACATTTTCATGTGATTTGGTAGTGCCCATAGCTTGCCGGTCCGGAGGACTCTTTTGCTGAACGATGGAGGTTACAAGCATAGTCATATGTCAATATTTTATTGCACATCTTCCCTGTCACAAACATATTCATATTTCTCAATAACGATAATATAAAAATAATAGATGAAATTAAGATATGAACAGTCATAAAGTGTTTTTCACATGGTATTATCGTCGCGCGGCCGATGTAAGCACGTGCGAAAAGTTGTAACAATGGGCACCTTTTGACATGATAAAAATTACGTCACCTTGTATTACAGTAAATAAACAGATAGCCTTTTAAGGATTCCCATTGTGTAGTTTCTATTCTCTTTAAAATTTAAAATTACGTTAATCGAAAGGATCCAATTTTTTTGTGGGATAAAATTTAATTAAACAAAAATGGAAAAGGATTTGAAAAAGGTATTGTTCATGCTTGCATGGCAAGTCCGCAAAGAAAAAAAAAACAAACATTCGCACATAAATCTTCGATTTTCGCCTCGTGGATTTTACATTTAATGAAAATCGATTCTAAAAAGGCATCATTAATAATAATTTTCGATAAAGAATATTTTAACAAGTTTAATAACGTAATGATAATTGATTAACAAATGGATTCCAAAATACTATTATTCAATACATCCTAGCAATCATTCATGCAATTTGAGCAGATACGTAAAATTATCATAGTAACATATTAGGAAATCTTACTATTTATGCGCCACATTGATTGTTTTAACCCCTATATGTATCGTTTCTATATTTAGATTTTTTTGATAGTAAAATCGACGAATAATGGTAAAAAATATAATATGTGTCCTTTTTGGGACAAATCCCGATACATAACAATGGACTTTTTAGTTCGAATTAACATTAAATATTTGACTTTTGGTTAAGTTATTGATATTTTTAATCTAAATTATGTAATTCATTATGATAATAACGGTTACACGACTTAACGATCCGTGCTTTTTTATTTATTTAGTCATTTGAAACATTATTAACATTATTTCACGAACCAAGTATAGTCGTCAAATAATTAGTTAATAACACTATATCATTGAAGATTTTGTTAGCAAATAATATGACATTAATATCCTAATTGTGAAATCTGCGGTTATGTGAACCCTGAAGAAAAAAGAATAATAGTACAAAAAATTTCAGATTATTTTGTCCATAACTAGGTTTTCTTATGATACCTAATTTGACAATACGAAATTTTTAAATATAAAGTTATATTTTTAATGATAACACTTAAACTATAATTTAGGAGTTTGTTTATTTAATTATTTAAAATACCAAGAATATCAAGCGTGGATCTTTTTAACACAATAGTAAAAATTTAATGAAACCTTGGTATTTACCTTGTTCTTAGAAAAAAAATATGATTAGTTCATTATTACGCAAAAACTATTGGATTTAAGTGAGAACAATATGAAATTAAAAAATGGTTAGTAATTCTTCGGGAACTTATTTGACGTAAAGAGTTTCAGTTAATTTAAGAACTACTTGGAATATTCTTTTTGATTTTAATTGATTTTAATTTAGTTGATTTGTTTCAATTGAATTGATTTCAATTGAGTTGACTTCAATTTAATTTAATTAGTGGTATTGATTTCCGTTGAACAATTGATCCTGTTTCAAACTAGATAAATATTTCTAATTTATCACGTATTCTTTCTTCAAATATATGTGATATTAACAAAATGCGTGTAACTTTTAAGAGAACAATACGTGAATAAAACAATATTTATCCATTAAAAATTCGTCTCAACTTTGTAAATTCAATATTTAACGACACGTCCCTTTCAACCCAAATCAAGAATCGTATAATTTATTAAAGACCTCCCATCATGCGATTTCATTCTACATCATTTATTCTCTCAATAAGTGTGTCGAAACATAACACGCGGCTGCACCTTCCTTCTTTTGACTACCATCTTTATCGTTTTGTTTCTTACCATCCATACATGCTTTGGATATTACATGCCGCAAGTTTAAAAGCATAGAAGTTTCTGTTTCTGGATAACTCATTCACGTCAATAAAATATCTTTATTTAGATGCATTGAAAGGTGTTTGGTATTCATTTTTTTCATATTGTTTCTCTCCGTAGCTTCTAATGCCGTTAGTCAGGTGAAACGGATTAATGTTCCGCTCCAAATGATTATTTACATTAGCATATGCCATTTTTGGTTACGTGTCTTGCAATTATGTTAAAGCATGACTCCAAATTACGGTTTCCCTTGTTGACTTGATCCGGTATCTTTTTTGGCTTTACTTATTGTTGTAATTTGGCTAAATTATTCTTTTTTTACTTTGATTTGTCTCTTTAATCAAATTACATCATATTTGATTCTGTCAACACCAATAAATGCGTGTATTTTCAGTTATATAATTAAAGGTATCAAATATGACTATATATCCACATGAGAATATTTACATTTTTGAAATTTGCTTCGCGTTTTGTATGCGTGCAATAAGTGTGTGATTATTAATCGTCTTACGAAATTTATTATTAATCGCATATTTTAATCAACTCTGGTTACTGTAGCCTTGAGAAAATTACACAAACGTTAGAATCCTATCAATACGTAGCAGACTGAATTAAAACGCGTATTTCTTTATTATGTAAGATTCATGTGATCATGTTTTTAGATCGGCACTTGAAATGAGTTGTACTGCATTTATTAATGTAACTAGTTATATTAATGTAACTAGTTATTCATTATATTGTTATAATTTTCTTAATATATATTATTATGATCTTTGTACAAGTCGTTTATCTAATGATTAAGTCACTAATAATTTTTTTTCCTAAACCTTTGAGTATTTCATCGATTACATAATTTTAATATCTTTCTATAATTCCATTAGGCGTTAGGTCCCATGATTCGCACCTCTTGATAGAGTTGTAACATTCAGAAATTACCGTAACTCAACTTTAGTCAATTTAAATTTTGTCGGATGATTTTCATCACATTCAACGAATTGGCATTTTATTCTTATGAGGTCTTAGAATACATACAATGTTCTTTAAAGAAAAGTTATTACCGAAGTTTCTATAAACAAACCAGTGTACTGAAATCTCTATTGAATACTACACTTTTGATGGTGGGCAATTTTTTTAAAATATTTCTATAAGGTTCTTCTTGAGCTTTTTAATATATACTACATATAAAAATAATATATACAAGTCTTATGCCATATAAAATTATAAATATATATCATTTCAAAAATTTTATAATACAATATCTATACAAAATATAAGTAAAATAATATGAAACCTTTTTAGTAATAGTTTTTTTTTTTTTTTACTTTTTTTTTATTCTGTTAATCTTATTAATATTTTTTATTAAACTAATTTATAACTATTTTTTTTTACTTAAGCAGTTACGTTAGTACTTTATTAAAATTTTTAAAACTACATTTGCAATTATATAAAAACACCTAATAACTAAGTTTAGTATTAACTGGTTACCTTAACAGTACTTAAGTGCAGCCTGTTGCATTACTTCAAACAGAAATAGGCTGCTTGTCTAATTACTTAAAGTTCATAATAAAAAGGTCTTTCTTCTTTTATAACAAGCTTTAACATTGTTTTTTTAGTTTTTTTTTCAATTTATTTTTTTTTACTTGTTTTTTTTTTGTTATTTGTTAACTTATTTTCTTTTTTTATATATATTTTTTCTTCTTTAAATTTTTCTTTTTATCTTGTTTATTATTTTTTTCTTTGTTTTTATTTATTTATCTTTTCATATTACATTTTTTATACTTATTTATAAAATATATTTTAAGTTGTTTTTATTACTATGTTCGCAAACAGTTGTTTTGACTTTGTATCTAAAATTTATATTGACTTGTTTTATATTCTTTTTAGAATTAAGTTTTTAATTAATACTTCTTTTATTTTTATTTTTTCTATTTCTATTTTTTTATAAAATATTATATATAGTATATATAAAAAAATTTTATTTTTTTATTTTCTTTTAATTAATTCTATACTATTGTTATAGTTATTTTTTAAATTTTTTTTAAAAAATTTATTTGTTTATTGTATAATGTTAGATATGTTTGTATTTCTTTTACCTTTTTTTAATATACTTAATATTTTGTTATTATATATATTTAACTTTTATTTATAAAATTAGAAGTTTATTTATTATATATTTTATAATTACACTTTTTTTAACTAATTTTTCTTGTAATATTATTACAAATCTTTAGTTATATTATTCTTTTTTAGAAATATATTTAATTATATATTGTAATTTTTGTTTTTAGTTTTAAATTTTTAATTGTTTTTGTTTTTTTACATACTATTCTTATTTTACTATTTATTACAAATTTGTATAATAGTTTTGCTAATATGTTAGTTTATCTGTTTTTTTATTTTAAACAATATTATATCTTTTTACAATTAACTTATTCTATATATATTATCTTTTTGTTCATTGTTTTTTTTTATTTAAAACTATCAATTTTATTATTTTACTTATTATTATTATAATTTTTAATTTTAATAAATTCTATTTGTATTTTTTTTATATTAATAAAGTTAATAAAATGTGATGATCTAGTGAAATAGTCAGGTTGTTAATCTTTTAAGTAGTAGATTGAGTGTTAATTACTTATATAATATTTATATTATAGCAAATGTTACTAATAATTGAGTTAAGATACCTGTAATAATAGTTGTATCAGTATAACTGACAGGTTATGGAGCATCTATACAATGTTAGAGTTATACAGAAAAATAAAAACTGATAATTAGGCAGTGCAAATGCTAGATAAGTCCTTGTAACTACGTAAATTCATTGAAATTAAGTAACAAGAAATCTATTTAAAAAAACCTAAGTAGAGAAATAATCAGATCTTTATTAAGATTATTGTAAAAACTAAATCATTAAAAACAAATACCAAGGTTATAGTATCCAAACAAGCAAATCTTTAGATTGAGAAAGGCTCAGAGGTATTATCAACCAGATTGCTAGAACAAATTAAAGAAAAAGAATATTGGGTCAACCTGATATACTAATTAATTAGTTATAATTCTATATAGACTATCTGGATTAGAAGTCTGATGAAAAGACAAAAATATACTAAAGTACTAGAAATATGTTGTAAAATAGATGCTAAAGTCTGTGTAAACTTTACAAAGATATAGCAATTTAATAGTTAGCCTGATCACAAGTGTTAGTTCTATTATAATAATACTAAGTTAACTATAAAAATAAGTACAAAAGGCTTTGAAAAGTTTACTTTAAAGATAAAATAGTTCTAAGATTAAGACAATAATTTAAACATTTAGATATGATCTAGTAAATTTAATATAGTTTGTAGATTCAGAGGGTTTAAAGTAGAATATTCAAACAGAAGTGTTAAATATAACAATTAATGAAAAATATTCAGGCAGATTTCTTAAATAAGTAATATAAAAAAGTTAAATATATAGCTAATTGTACACTCTTCTGTAATAGTTTACTAAATTATATTACCAAAAAAAATATTAATAAAAGTCAAAAGACTAAAAAGATCACCTTAACATCAAAAAAAATAATAAAGTTGATAAATTTTATTATTTATATTGCATTTTTCTTTTTAAAAATCTTACTTATTTCTATATATTATAAATCTTTACTAATATTTTTTATTATTATATTACTATCTGTATATATTTCTATCTGCTTTTTTTTAGTAATATTAAGAGTATTGCTTATATTGTTATTAGTTTTGTTAATACTAATATTGGCTATTATTTTAATTCTAAGTTTTTTTTTTACTTAGTTTTATATTTTATTTATTTATATTTATTCTATATCTATTATTTTATTTGTTATTTCTTCTTTCGTTTTTATATTTATTGTATTATTTGTATAAATTATATATTTATTTTTATCTTTTGTTATATATATTTTTTTTAATATTTCTGTTAATTTTTGTTTAATATCTTTTTTAGTCTTTGTTTTTTTAATTATTTGTACTTATATTTTTTCTAATATTTCTATCTTTTTAAGTTTTTTCTTTTTGTTTATTTATCTTTTTATATTTTTTATAAGTTGGTCTATTATTATTTTAATTTAATTTTTTCTTTTTCTACTAAAATTTTTAAGATTACTTTATTTTTCTTATTAAAATTTACTTATTGTTATTAAATTTTTTTTCTTTACAATTATAATTTTTGTTACTAACTTATTTTTTTATCAATATTGTATTAAAACTTTTTTTTTTATTTTACATAGTTGCTTATTATTTTATAAGTTATATATTATTTATTTTTATTTTTTTTTTTTTTTTAAATAAACAGTCAATTGTTTAGCCAAACTAATAATTTTTTATTAATTAATGATTCTTGAGTACATATATAGTTTATAAGAATATAGTTAATCAAATGTACAACTTTAGTTATTGTCTATTTAAAGGTTCTGCCTTAAAATTATTTACTATTTGCTATATCTGACTCTTATTTATAATGTTTTATTTAAACTCTTTAGCTTAACTAATCAGTATCTATATAACTTTAACTATTTTATTCTAAAACAAGTAATTTTATATTGTTTTATATTAAAGACTATTCAGATTTAACTTTATTTTTTTTGTATTAATATTCAAATTATAGCCAAGTCTATTATTTGATAGTAAGATATAGAAAATCCTTCTATTAATTTATCTATTCATTTTATAAATCTTAACAAGACTATTTTTTTGCAGAGTTTATTCAAACTTCAATATCACTTTATAGCATATTCATAGTATTTTAGTATACTTCTGCTTCTGTTCTTAGACTCATAATTTAAATAATTTGTACAAAATTATAACTAGTCTATTGGTATATCAAATTAGTCTAATATTATTTTTTTTTAGTCTTTTTAGTTAACATAGTTGATAATACTTCTTATTTAGAGGTTTTTGTCTATTTAGTTTCTCTATATTGATATTTGTTTCTTAGATTTAGGCTTTATAATAGTATTGTTAAAATTTTATATTATTTTTTTGATTAGTTCTTTTCAAATAGACTTCTTGTTTTTTAATTTTAATAGATTTATATAGTTACAAGAATTTATTTTAGATTTATACCTTCTGATACCAGTTTGTATTCTTTTATATAACTAGTTACACAACTGCTTTATAATCTGTCAGTTATACTAATATGACTATTATTACAAATATCCTAATTCAATTATTAGAAACAATTATTATAATATAAGTAAAAATTTAAATTTTCACAATTAGTAGGTTTTAAACTTTTAGTCTGCTACTTGAAAAAGTAACAACTTGTTTGCTTTATTAAATTATCATTTTCTATAATAAGAAAAAGATTAAAAAAAATATAATTATTAAATGTTTATAAATAATTATAATTTACAAAATATTATAAATAATATCATTAAAAAAAACTCTTTTTGATGATCCTTTGCACTAATTTTTTCATACATACTGATCTATAAAAATTATATAGTTAGTATGTTTATATATAACAAAACTTTGCCATATAGTATCTGGGTTCAAGAGTTTCAGATTGTATATGAGCCATATGAAAAAGAGTTGAAAAAAACAGCTCTTTGTAGATTTGGCTCTCTGGTAGAAGTCTATGAAGTTATCGAAAAAGTAACTTTGGCTACAACTAAGAAAGTTTTGTCAAGCTATATCTGAGCAGTAGCAAAAATAGAAGCTTAGTTGAATATGTTATTCTATATAATGTAAACTCTTATACTCATTACAGTTGGTGCTTTAAAAATTCTTTTTCTACTTTTTTTCAAGAAATTTTTATCAAAAAGTGGACAATTTAGTTTACCTTCATTGAAATCAGCATTGTTGATCCTTTCAAATCAGGATTGTTTATCAGTTCTATTCAGAAAGAGCCCATGTTGCAGATAAAGTACAAGTATACATGTCTTGGAAAAAACACAACAATAAGACAAAATTAGAGATTTTTAGCAAAAATAAGATAATTGGTCGAAAATGTAACAAGTGTCGAAATGTAAGATCAGATAAAAAGTGTGATGAGTCATATATAAAGATAGATCCAGTAACAAGGAGTCGAGGCATCTGACACAGAAATCCTCTGCCAGTTCAGTTTTGATTAAATTGTTTTCCTTAGGATATAAGCTTTAGTATTAAATATATTAATTAGATAAAGTTAAAGTAGAGATTACTGTATTTAGTAACATATAATTTTTAATAGGCTGACATAGCCTTTATAATAGTGACTGTTTGTCTGGCCTTTATCAGCAATCTCCTTTCCTTTTATTTTTTGATATTTGGTTTTTTTTTACACTTCTTCTCTATATACATTTTTTTAGTACATTCCCTTTTAACAAAAAAATTTTTTTTTGGTTTTTTATCTCTCTATGAATGAATGTTATCAGATTGGTATTATTCAATTGTAAAGTGACAGACAGATGAGCTTGATTCAGACTTTAGCAGATTTGATGTAGCAGGTCACTTGTAGATGCAAATTAGGTAATTGCATAATGATAGCATATAGAGTTAGATATAGTTTTATTTGTATATTGTCTGTACTAAACATTTATAAATAAACTTCTAACTGGTTGACCATTGTGGCTACCAAAAGTTAAAAAAAAAAAATAATAATAATATAAATAATATTATAATTTTTAAATAAATTAACTATATATTATATATAGTATACTTGCTAATATTTATTTATTTTTATAATATTTTTATTTTTAGAATTTTTTCACTTATATATATTATAATTCAAATTCTAAATTTATTTAATAAAATTAAAATAAAAAGATAAATTGTAAAATTTTTTTGTTTTTTTGCTTTTTTTATTTACAAAATAATATTACTTTTTTTTAGCAATATTTTTTTTTTTTTTTTTTTTTCCTTAAGCAGTCACGCTAGTACTTTATTAAGATTCTTGAAATTACTTTTGCAATTA
>CAJVQA010009269.1:0-12223 GCA_910591915.1 Cetraspora pellucida | reverse complement strand
TTCCAAGCAAGTACCCCACAAGTTGGGTGCGGAGATGTTGGTACTGCCTAATTAGGAGGTGTGGGGATGTTGGTGCTGCCCTAGCCTAAAGGACTTACATGCGCAATCTTTCTATAACCGTGACCTTCTGTAACAACCGCTTGTTACACATAGTGCCTGCACTCCATAATTGGGTCTCCTTCCGGGAATTCCTACTTCAGTCATGTACTGCACTTGGACTTGACCACAGGGCTTCGTGTTTAATTACTGGCTCTATATTGGGTTACAGAAGCTAAAATCTTTTTGATTTTTGCCTCCAGCCGGACTTGAACCATTGATCTTGACTGTGGAGGCATGGGAGCTTAACCGCTAAGCTATGGGACCCACACCCTTATTTATCTTTTTTATAACTATATTTTTTTTATAATTATATAAAATTTTAAACCTAATTTATATAATATTTATAAAATTTAATTTTTATATAATTATAAAATTTTGGGATGTGGTGACCTAGTGAAGTGGTCAGGTTGTCAATCTTCCAAGTAGTAAATTGGATGTTCAAATCCTATCGATAGTGAAAATTTGAACAATTACTTATGTAATAATTGTATTATAGTAACTGTTACTAATGATTAGGTTAGAATACCTATAATAGTGGTCACATCAGCATGACTAGCAGGTTATAGAGTATTTGTATAAGTATGGCATTACACAAAAAATTGCAAACTAACAAATCAAGTAGTACAAACACTAGATAAGTCTTTGTGGCTATATAAAACATTAAAATTGGATAATAAGAAGTTTATTTAGAAAGATCTAAGTAGAGAGATAGCTGGATTTTTGATGGTTTTATTGTAAAAGCTAGCTTAGAGAAATGGATACCAATATTATAATACTCAGTTGTAGTAGCCAAATAGGTAAGAACCTTTAAGTTGGGAGTCTCAGAGGTATTACTAACCAGGCTGTTAAAATGAACTAGAGGAAAAGGATATCAGGCTAACCTGATATACCAATAGACTAATCATAGTCCTATATGGGCTATCTGGATTAAGAATTTGGTAAAAAGACAATTGAAAAGATAGAGATATACTAAAGTATTAGGATTATATTGTGAAGTAGATGCTAGAGTCTAAATAAACTCTATAATAGCATAGTGGTTTAATGGTTAAGCCTTAATTGCAAGTATTGGTTCTGCTATAGCAATATCTAGATCAGCTATAAAAATGAATACAGAAGGCTTTAAGGTGTTTACCTCAAAGATAAAATAGTCTTAAGGTTGAGATGATGATCTGAGTATTAGGTATAACTCAGTAAAGTTAACAGATTTGCAAATTCAAAGAGTTTAAAGTGAAATATCCAAGCAGAAGTGTTAGATATAGCAATTAGTAAGAAATCTTTAGGTAGACTTCTTAAATAGGTAATATAGAAAAGTTACACTTGTAGCCAATTGTATACTCTTTCTGTAGTAGTTCATTGAATTATATTTACCATTGTTAAATAAAGTCAACACTAAAAAAAAAAATTAAATATAAAATTTTTATAAATATCAAATTCTTAAAATTAAAGATATAATTATAAAAAGATTTAACTATATTAGATTATAATTTTCTATAAGTTAAAGTATAAATATAAAGAATTATAAAATAGTATTTTAAAATAATTAATCTAAAAACTAATAAATTTATATTTTAATATTTAGAAAATTCATCACAACTCTTTTTGATGATCACTTAGACACAAAATAGCTAAAAGGAAAAAAAAATTTTTTACCAAATCAGCAATAAAAAACCTTCCAAGCAGTACTAAATAAAAAGAAACAGCAATATAAAAAACAGTAAACAAGTATAAGAAAGAAGTTTATTGCAAAGCTAGATAAATAGTTATAAAAGAAAAGAAAAAATTTCTTTAAAGATTTTTATAAAACAACAACTGTAAGAAAATTTTGCTAGACTCTGTATGCAGATATATTTACATTACACAAAATTATATAATAGCAAAGCAACAACAAACAGTACAAAATACTAAACTAGAATAGTTAGATATGTTATATAACAAATAAACAAAATACTATTTATAGAAAAGAAAGAATACAAAAAGTTTTAGTAGCCAAGCAAAAATAGATAGTTATAAATAGAATATGAAGTTAGAAGAATATATAGAAAGTCTATTAGCAATTTTTATAAAAAAAGCATACTAAACAATGAATAGCATACACAACAAAATATTATTTAATCAGTCAAGCAAAACATGTATAACATCTAACAAAGAAGTCAAAATTGTTGATATGTTTATTGAACAAAGGCCAGAAAAAGTTGTGCTACTAAAAATAACTAGAGAATTAATTGAAAAAGCAAAAAAGAGCAGCCAGAGAAGAAACTAAATTTTATAAAACAAGACAAAAACATATTGAATATTGAACCAAAAGGAAGCTATTTTCAAAAGAAAAAAAAAGAAATAGTGCAACAAAAAGCAATTAGAAGAAAAGAAAAAGAAAGAAATGCAAACAAGACAAAACAAGAAGCTAAAAAAATAAAAAAAAAGATAAAAATAAAAAAAAGCTGCAAGAAAGAAACTATATTATTGAAAAAAAACAAAAGCAGAGATAAATATTAAAAATAGAAAACAGATAAAAGAAAAGCTATTCATGCAAGAAAAGAAATTAGAAGAAATACTAATATCAAAAAAATAAAGAAACAAATTAGAAAAAAACAAATAGTCAAAAGAGAAATAGATATAATAAGAACCTTATTAGAAGAAAGCATATGGGTATTAAGAAAAGAAACTATAGTAGAAACAATAGTCTGCTTGCTAACATATAGCACATAATATGCTAGAAAAAACAAGTAAAAAATATATAAAGTTTATCAAATGATTATTGAAAAATAATAAACATGTTAAAAACATTAAAAAAGTCTTTAAAAGAGAAAGTCTATAGATTGAGATAGACTTTAATTGTGAATATGAAAGAAATGAAGCAATATAAAGAATAAGCAAAAAAGAAAATAATTGGTATAAAATAATACCAGAAAAAAACAAAAGAGAAAGAGAAAAGAAGCAAAAAAAATATAATAAAGAATACTTAAACAAAAGAAGCAGCACATTTAAGTATAAAAAAGAAAAAGATAAAAAAGAAAGATATAAAGAAAAACCAAAAGAAGATCAAACAAAAATTAATATAAAATCAGAAACTTGAAATATTTAACAATTTAGAACTTGTCAGCAGATATTAATAGAAAAAAGTTGAAATATATCTGCAGAAGATTTAAAAAAACAAATATAACAAGAATTAAAAAATTCAAATACAAGTCTCTAGCAATAATTCAAGTAGAAGAATTAGAAGAAGAAAACATTTTATGGACTATACCAGTAGATAACAATAAACTAATAAGAATAACAAAAAAAAAGAAGATTACAAAGCAAAACATAGACAAAGACAATACATAGAAAAATTAACAGAACTATCTAGTAGTGCTTTAGAGGTTTTATTACTATGATGTTTAAAAGGTAAAGAGGTGAAATTAGTTTATATCTTATCAAATAAAAATAGAAACCAAAGAAGAACTGCAATAATTAGTTTTGCAATAGCAAAAGAAATAAAATCAGCCTAGTTAAAACCAATTATATATAACAACTTTTGTATGTACTAGATAAATGAAGACAAAAGAGAGAGAAAAAGAAAAAAAAGCCTCAAAGAAAAGAGAGGAAGAAGTTGGAACAGATATAGTTAAAACTTAAATATGGAAACTTACAAAAGAAGAAAAAAAACAAAAAAATGAGACAATACTAAACAGCAGAATAGATAAAGAAAACACAAAAATAGAAGATCAAATAGCAAGAAACAGAAGCAACTCTTGAAGTTCAAGCAAAAAAAGTCTAGCAAGATATACAAATATTAATAAAAAAAAATTCTGAAAAGAGAATACTGCAGAATGAAACTCAAATACAAGAAGAAGATACATATTGTGAGATTTGAAAACGTGATCGATATCACGTGTTGTAAATCCCAAATATCAGAAATGTCAGATATGTCAGATATATTTGATATATCTGATATATCTGATATATCGCCTATATCACATAAGTATGATATATGTGATATATATGATAAATTAGATATATTCGATATACTAGACAAGTCCATAATGTATATAGACAAGACAGTTTATTATAAATAAAGGGGCAATTCGCTCAGACAAAAGGGAGCAATTACAATTGCGAAACATAAACTACCTACTGACCTATAATTAAATTGAAAGTGTTGTCCTATAAAAGCCTAGCAACTATCATTAAATCTCAGTACTAACACTACCCCTCAAGAATAACCAAACCCATAATTGAGCGCACACCATAGTCATGTGCCGAGCAAACCAAAATGAAAGCAAAGAGTTCCAACCCCAATTCGACGTAGTAAAATCCCAATTGACACAATAGAAAAAGATAAAAAAATTAGAAGAAGAGTAGGTTGAAGGAAAGACTCAACAGAGAAGAGACCAGTACTTACCTACAGATGATAATCCACTTGCCAAATTTAACATGCTTATTTTGACTTAGCCACTATAGGTGACACGAGAGTTGGCTTAGTTTAGCGACAGACTCGCCGAAATCTGAAATGACAATATGTAGAAAATATTCTGGACCAAATATTAAAAAACTAAAAAAATTAGAAGAAATAAAAAAAATAATTTGAAAGAGTCTTAACTGCTTCTAAGGATACTTTAGTTGAATTTATAAATACAAACATGAAGATTGAAGAGCTTTTGCAAAATGAAAGAAAAATCTTTGAAGAAAAAAAAGAAAAATATCTCCAAGTTTAGAAGAATAAAGAAATAAAAAAAAAAAAACAAAAACAAAAGACATAGTGCCAAATCAAGAACAATTAAAAAAAAAGTGAAAAAAATGAAAAAAGGAAATTAAAATAATGTCACAATATTAATAGACTAAAAACTAAGAGTTGAAAACTTGAAAACTTGCTTAGTTAGGCAGAAAAGAAAGAAATTACAATACTAAGAATTACAAAAACAAATCTTATAGAAAAAAAAGAGAAATTCTTAATATATGCAGCTATATATGTGGTCAAAATGTTTTGACCATTTTAGCTACTTGGCAAATTTTTAAAATAAATTTATTAATAATTTGTAAATATGATAGAAATTAAGTTTTATATATGTTAAACTAGATCTGCAATATCTTATACAAGCCCTTTTTGTATTTCAACAAGACTTTTTGGTATTTTAGCAGATTTTAAAAGTTTTAGCTATATATTAAGTACAAATTTTTGAAAATTTTAAAGTCTGCCAAAATATCAAAAAGCCTTGCCAAAATATGAAAAGGGCTTGCATAAGGTTTTGCAGATTTGGTTTAGTATATATAAAGCCTAATTTTTATCATATTTACAAACTATTGATAAATTTGCTTTGAACATTTGCCAAATAGTCAAAATAGTCGAAACTTTTTGGCTACATGTATATATGCAGCAAAAATAAAATACAAAGGCTTTTGGATAAGTGTAACAAGAGAAAAGAAAAAAGTATCAGATATTAGAATCTTGGTAGAAGAATGATGAAAAAAATACATAAAGGCTGTCAAAAAAATAAATGAATATATAATAGAGATTATACTATACTTTAAACAACTAGAGTTAATAATAGTAGAAATCTATATACTACCAAATGACAAAGTAGCAGAAAGAAAAATTTAGCAGAAAATAGCAGAAATAGTGTTCAAAAAGAAAAGACAAACATAAATAATTATTATAAGGGACTTTAATCATACAATAAACAATATATTAGATAGACAACATTTACAAATTGCAAATTTCAAAAGGCTACTTATATTTAAGTAAATGAAAAAATTGAATTTTAGTAATACTTACAAAAGCCTACATCCAATAAGCCAAGATTTCACATGGTCAAACAGAGAAGAAGCAACAAGAATTAACTACATATAGATTTCAGATGAACTAATCTCAGAATTACAAAGATCAAAAATTAAAGATGCAAAGATAATTACTAAAAGTGATCATAAGATAATAAAAGCAGAAGTATGAATTAAATACATGACAGTGAAGAACAGCAAAGCAGAAATCAAAAGAAAGAAACAGTCAAGAACATTATATCTATATAATTAAGTAAAAATAGAAAATTGGAAAATTTATATACAAGAGCTACAAAAATAACTAAAAACAAAAAAATACTAAGAAAGATCCAAGAAGGAAGCCAAGATAAAAAAGAAGAAATATACAGAATAAACAGCATATAGAACATAATAGAAGAAGCAATTATTGTAGTAGCAAGCAAGCATATCCCAAAAAAGAAGATATATAACATGATAACAAATAGAAAAAAAAGTCAAAAAGAACTACAACTTAACAAAAACATTGTTAAATTGCAAAGAATAGTTAAATATACAAAGACAAAAGAAGGTCTAAAAGTAATAAAAGGAAAAAAAAAGTGAACTTAAGAAAAGGCTAAAAATACTAGACAGGAAAGAAGAGGCAAAGCTATCAAAACTATGAAGATAATAGTCAAGTGTCTAGATAAAAGACATTAAAAGATGGCAGAAGTTGTTACAAGAAAGAAAAAAGAAAGAATAAGAACAAAGGCAAAGAAAACAAATAGAAGAAAATATAGACAAATGATGTAAAATGATTAAGACAGACCAAGAAAAAATAATAGCTAGCCTCTTAAATAAACTGTATAAAAAAATAATACTTAACAAATTCATTTGCCAAAAGGAAGAAAAAACAATTCTTACAACAAAGCCAAATCTAGTTAAAATAGATGTAGCAAAATATTATGAGAAACAATTTAGAAAAAGAGCTACCAAACTAGATGAAATATTAAAAAGGTAGAAAAAAATATACAAGCTACAAAGATGTATCAAAAAAGAATAGTATAAAAAAGTTAAAGAAGAAATTAAAGAGAAAGAGTAGAAAGAGATATTAAGAAAACTGAAAACAGGAACAGCTTCAAATATATTAGGCATAAGCTATATATTAATTAAACAAGCAAGAAAGAAAATACAAGAAATCTTTAGAGCTTTTGGCAGCTTATGCTTAGAAACAGAAAAGATACTAATAAAGTAAAAGATAGCACAGTGTACTTAATACTAAAAAATGTAAAATGGAAATATAGTCTAAACAATATTTAACTAATAGCTCTAATTGAAACATTTAGAAAGGTTGTAATGAAGATAATAACAAGAAAACTTACTAAAATATTTATAGAAAAAGAAATACTTAAAGAACCAAACTATATAGGTCTTTCAGAAAATTCTATAGAGCAATTAGTACATATTCTAAATATAATAATAGAAAAGACAAAAGAGAAGAATAAAGAAATATATATACTTCTGCAAGATATAAAAAAGACATTTGACTTAGTGCTACTTGAAAGCCTTAAGCTAGCACTACAAAAAGTCAAAATACCTAAGAAAATAATAAAATATATACTAAACCTTTTTTACAAGAGGCAGTTAAAAATAATTACAGTCTATAGTTTAATAGAAAAAATAATAATAAAAGATAAAATAAATCAAGGTAAAGTAATATCACTACTAATATGATAACTCTTCTATGATCTATTGTTAGAAAGAGTACAAGAAAATGAAAGTTTAGATTATATAATAGAACAGCTAACTAGAGAAGAAATGTGATGCAACAACATTACTAGGTACTGCCAGGCAACAATTGCATATGTAGATAACACAATATGGATTGTGAATAGCAGAGAACAGCTAGTAGAAATTCTAAAAATAGTTAAAGAATTTTTCAGGATGAATAATATAAAAATAAATAAAGCTAAATCAAAACTGCTAATAATAAATACAAAAATTAAAAGAGAAAAAAAAGAAGTAGTATTTGAAGAAAATAAGATAATAGAAGAACTAAAAAACAAGATAGTTTGCTTACTAAAAATATGGCTAAATAATAAAATACATAAAACATTAGTCAAGAAGAAGGCAAAAGGTATAGTAAGCCAAACAATAAGGAATCTAAGATACAAAAAGATAACAATGAATCAGATTATATATATAAACAATTTAATAATAATACCAAAATTGAGTTATATGCTACAACTAATAAAAATATCCAAAAAAGAAATAAATAAAATACATCAATCAATAATATACTTGGCAAAGCAAAAAAGCAACTTGCAAAAAATATTAGAAAATTATATAATAGAACACAAAGATCTTGGAAATTGCAAAACATTATGACAAGAGCTGACAATAAAGCAAGTAAGCAGTTTGCTAGCAAGATTGAACAAGCAAGATAGTCTTGAATAGCTAACAAAGCTAAAAATAACACAAGGCTGTCAAAGAGCAGATTTTATAAAAGATATTTAGAAGTTAAAGAAAATACCAGTAAATAAAGCATATTAAAAAAATAGTCTAGTATGTTTAATAATAATAAAAGCAAAAGAACTGAGAATAAATATAAGAACAGAAAGCAACTTGTAAAAAACAGTTGGATATAGTACTAAAATACAAGAGCTTCTGAATATGCAACTGTAAAAAAAAAGTAGAACAAAAATAAGTAAAGCAGTTTTAATATATCTAAACCAAATGCTTGATGTAAAAGGTAAAAGGCTAATTACATGGCAGCAGCTTAAAGTTTGTTAAAACTAATTGAGCAAGGGTAAAAAAGCAAAATAGTTTAAAGCAATAGAACTTAAGATACTTAAAAGACCAAAAAGTAAAGAGATAAAAAGACAATCCAAAATAAATAGATGTAATACTCAAGCAATAAGAATAAAATAGAATCATATTTCAGAAGATAAAAAAGAAAAGAATAGGTGATATATAGTATACAAAACAGTAGACAATTATTACAAAAAAGAAAAAAAGATACTAGTAGAACATTGGCAAATGCAAAATAAGAAAAATAAACTAATAACAGAAATTAGCAGATATAACAGATATACAATAGATAAAAAACTGATAAAGGACAGCTGCCAGCAATAGATAAGATAATGTCAAAATTAAGGTGATTTCAAATTTATTAGTAAAGAAAAATAGTAACAAGATCAAGATAGCAATAGACCAAATAATAGAAGTAAAAGAAGTAAATAAGATAACTAATAAAGAACAGAGACTTAATAGACTTGAAATATTAGAAGATTTAGAAATAGAGATAATTAAGTGACAAAAATTAAAAAAGAATATATACCAAGAAATAACAAAAGCTCTAAGAAGAAACATGACCAAAAACAAGAACAATTATATTTTATATACAGATAGTATAGTAAATACAAAAGTTAAAAATGAAATATCAACTAATAACATGAGTGTTGGATGGGTTCAAACAAATGAGATGCAAGAGTGGCCAGAAAAAAAATATTACTAGGTTTAGAAGGATGGTTAACATTAATAATAGCAGAGCTAGTAACAATATAGACAGCAATCTTAATTGTACCAAAAGAAAAATAAGTAGAAATTTATATAGATAGCAATACAGTGATAAGAAACATTAATAAAGGTTTAGAGCAAATAGACAGAAAGAAGATTTTTAAGAAGAAAAATATATTATAAATAATAAAAATTATAAACCTTATCAGAACAACAAATATACAGATAGAGTTAATTAAAATTAAAAGCTATAGTAGAGACAAATGAAATAACAAAGCTAATAGTCTTGCAAAAAAAGAAGCTGCAAGTAAAATAATGATACAGACTAAAAAAATCAGTTATAAGAAGATAGAGTACTGCCTAGAGTAGAAAAATAAATGAACTAATATATTAGCAAGACTGTTATGCAAATTAGTAACAAATGCAAGTTTAGGAGTAAAGTAGAGAGAAAACAAAGTGATTAAAGACTTAGAACCAGAAACAGAAATAACAATTTATAATTAAATATATTTTTTAAAAAGGCTTAAAGCAACTAAGGGAGTACATTGTACAACAAAAAGAGCCAGCATAAGAAGAAGTGCATTTATGAAATGTATAATAAATAAGCTTTCAATGCTAAAGAAACTTAATAAAAGAAAACCAAAGATATATAACAGCAAAGTATTAAGTATACCAAGACAAAGTAAAAGAAACACAAATGCACTTGATATAATGCAAAAAACAAAAAAGTCTTTGAAAGAGAATCCAAAAAGTAACCATCACAACAGCATGAAAAGAATTAAAAGAAGAAGAAAAGATTCAGGTTTCTCTATATATTTTATATATAGCACTTTTTAGAAAAACAGAAACAGAAGATATTAAAACAAGAAAAACATTAATTAAAGGTCTAGTTTTAAAAAAGATACAAAATAGACTAATACAACTTTTAAATACAAAGTCAAGATAGCAGTTTGCAAATACAGTAGCAAGAATAGCCTGAAATACATTTTATGAACAAATTTGAAGAATACAATATGAAAAGGTTAACAGCTAGAAAAACAAAGTAGAAATAATAAAAAAACTTAAAAAAGAAATTCAAGATAAAACAAAAGTTTCAAACAAAAGAAGAAAGATGAATTAGTAAAAAATAGAAGAAAAATGAATAAAAAAGAAAGAAAAAGAAAACCAAATCAAGGAAGAAAGTAAAAAAACAATGTTGGAGCTTGTTATAAAAGAAAAAAACCCTTTCATTATAGACTTTAAGTAGTTAAACGAGTAGTTTGCTTCTGTTCAAAGCAATATGACAAGTTGCATTTAAATATCATTAGGGTAGCTGGGTGATGCTAGACTTAATTATTAGAAATATTTATATATTTATAAAAGTAATTTCAAAATCTTAATTAAATACTAGCATAACTGTTTAAGAAAAAAAAATTTTTAATATTTTAATTAAAAATTTATTTTTTGATAAAAATATTAAAAATATTAATAAAAAACAAATTCTACAAACAAAAATATTAAAATAAATATAAAAAAATTACAAAAATAAATTTTAAATACTTTTTATTTTTAATAATTATTTTTATAAATTTTAATTATAAAAAGATAAATTATATATTATTTTACTTATATAAATATTTCTTTATATAAAAAAGTTAGTAAAAAAAATAAATTATTTTTAGTAATTTTTTAATTTTTAAAATTAAAATAACTTAACAACTATTTAATCAAATTTGCTAAAATTTTTTTATTTTAATTTTGAAATTATATATAATTAAAATATTATAAAAAATATTAAATTTAATAAAATAGTTGTTAAAATATTTAAGCTTAAAGTTAAAAAAAATTTATTTAAAAAAAAATTGATTTTTTTTTATTAATTCTTTTTTATATTTATTATTATATTATATTTTAGTAAAAAAATACTTATTTGATCTGCAAATTAGATCTGAAATTATAATAATATTTAGTAATTTTTATAAAAATAATCTTTAAAAAATCTAAAAAGAAAAAATATAATCAATATTTTTTAAAAGTATCATAAAGAATTTTACTATATACTTACTAAATATTAAATTTATAAATATATATAATAGTAAGCAAGGCTTTACCTTAACATCAAAAAAAAATATATATATAATAATATATATAAGTATAAAATTTTATATAAAGGAGTGTAATGATCTAGTGAAATAGTTAGGTTGTTAACTCCCAAATGACAGGTTTAGAGTTCAAATCCTAGTGACAGTGAAAATTTGAAATTCTTTCTGTATTATAGTTAACTGTCTTTTATGATTGGTTGGAATTAGATATTTGTAATCTATATCATACCAGTATAACTGAAAGGTCTAGACATTCATACAATATTGTATAAAGAAACACAAATTGGTACTAGATAGTATGAACTTATAATAAGTTTTTAGACTATATAAATTACAAGAACCAGATAAAAAGATAGAAGCCTATTTAGAAGACCTGAATAGAAACATAGTTTAAACTTTCAATAATACTACTATAAAGACTAGATCTATAAAACAGAACTAGAACTTGTAAAGTTAAACAAATATGCTGGTCTTTAAAAAGAGACTAGATGAACCCAACCAGGTTGTCAAAATTTCTGAATTTTGAAGAAAAAGAATATATAACAGAGAATATATAAACCAGAAGTATATAGTTATAATATCAGAAAAATTTTAAAAATGATATATATTGTTAGTAATCTTTAGATTACTAACAATATATAACACTTTTTCCAAGTATTATCATTAGTGATTAATAATGATATTTAACAATATTTATACAAATTATTATTTATTAATAGTAATTATAATCATTTATAATAGGGTATGGGTCCCATAGCTTAGCGGTTAAGCTCCCATGCCCCCACAGACAAGGTCAACGGTTCAAGTCCGGCTGG
>CAJVQA010009268.1:0-12223 GCA_910591915.1 Cetraspora pellucida | reverse complement strand
TTCGTCTACTGAATCCTCCGAAGATGTCTTGGATTTATATAAGAGAACTAGTTCTGAAATAGAGAAAATTAGAGCATCTGGACATGCTCTTATTCTCTGTTCTCGCAATTCTTGCTTGAAGCCAGAAAGCAGGTAATCACTATATATTAAATACATGTATTCAGAAAAGTATTTACTTTTTTCTTTTTTCAAGCTTGCAAGAAAAAAGTGTAATTATTCAACCTTATTTGGTCCTAGAGAAATCTTTTCATATCGATTAAGCAAAATATTGTATTATCCTATAATTTCCAAATTCGATTGAATGCTAGAAAATAGGGCTTTTTCAAGCTCTTTTACATGAATTCCCATATCCTTACCCAAAGGCACTAAAGCATAATTTATGCAGTTTATATACTTTTTTTTAAGTCTTCACTAATCAGGCTAGAGGAATCAGTAGATACTTAGTTCTGCTCCTCTTTTGATGGTTCTTTAGCTACTAGGGCCTTGCTATATGTTGGAATAATATAAGTCTTCCTATATAACTTTATGCAGAACTGGTTTTTATTTGGCTCGAAAACACCTTGGAGCTTTTGAATATTAGACATACCTAAAATTAGCATTGGTTTAGGTTTGCCATTATCTATATGTACAAAATTTCTAATGACCGTAACTGTCTTTCCCTCTTTGTCCTTCATAGTAACTGGCACATCTGTGTACCATTCTAACGAATCGGTAATATGTTTGGAATTGCCCTTTATAGCAAAATCGGATGGCTCATCAATCTTTCATCCAAGTGTGTGAATTGCTGGATCATTTAAAACACCGAATTCACTTCCAGTATCTAAAAAAGAATCAGAAATCGATAGATCATTTATATTACAATGGAAGTACTGTAAAGATGAAAACCACTCATCTGATTTTTTTGACTCCTTCTCCAGAGCCTTTCAGGACAAGCACATTTTTTGTATCGATGGTGAAAGCTTAGACAATAGCTGATTATATGTTTCAGGCTTGTTATTTTCTATTGATACCTGTTTTTTTTTTCCAGTGGACCATACCTGGTCCACCTATTATTTTCTTCATCATAACCTTCTTCCTCATTATCTGAATCTGGGGGTGTGTTTTGGAAATTTATAGGTGTAAGAGGCTTAAAATAAGCAGACCGATTGAAATTAGATCGTGCTATCTGTCTATTAGGGCAACTATCTTTACTATAGCCTGTCTCTCCACAAATAACACATTTACATATGTATACTTTTTGAAATTGATTAGTTAATTGATTTACCGCATCTCTATCTTCATTGATTGCTTTTTCTATTCTATCAATCCTAGCAGAAATTTCATTTCATTGAGGGCGAGGTCTTTGAAAGGGTTTTACAGAATAAGCCGAGTCTAAATCATTTTTATTTAATAAACTTAATTCTTTTAAGTATTCGGCTACATAATAATTTTTGAAACCTTCTTCTGATTGCAAAGATGATGAGGGACCTCTCGGTTGTCTAACTGGTTCTACTATTTGTGGAGCAGGTGCTTGTGACATTTGTGATTGGTAATCAGCTTTTTGCTTTTCTAATAAAGACTGGTATTCAGTTTTTTGCTGTGCTAGTGCATTTTGGATTGCTTTTTGCATATCTTCTAAAGAAATTCCTTGCTGTTGAGAAGCTGAAATGGGTAAAGATTCATATATTTCTCAAGATGCTTACTGAGAAACTAATAGATTGGGTATTTTATCTTTTTTATGTCTAGCTATTTGGCGTAATTCTATCTCATAAAGTTTTTTAGCTAATTCATCCAATAGCAAATGTTCATTGATATCTTCAGCTTTTTTAAGCCATGGAAGTGAAAGAGCATCTAAGAACTTTCTACGTAATTCTTCAGATCTATAGTTGGCTCATCTACTTATTCGTAATATTTTTCTATATAATTCATTTATAGTCATGTTCCCCTTTCCGATTGTTCCATACATCATATTCTGAAGCTTCTCTTCTACTGTAGGAAAATGAGTTTTTAACCACCATATGGCTTGATCAAAACGAATTCCAGGTACAACTACGGTATTACCAACATTAGCATTGGGAGCATTTGGAGCATTATTAGTAGGTCGGCCTCCCGCTATATGTCAGTCTTCATCCCAGAACCTTCTATGGCTCTTAACTTAACTATTGCATTTCCTGGCTGATTAAGGGCCTCGTTTATTCTATTAGCTTCTATCTGAATAGCTGTATATCCATTTACAGCTACTATGTTAGCTTGCCCCGTATTATCAAGTAAGTTTGCTAATTCCCAATTTTGTTTGTAGTAATTTCTTCATCGAACTATTCTAAAGTTCTTTCTCTCATACAGCCTCTTAAATATCCTATAGCTACTTCTCTTCCTGTTGGTGGATCTCCTGCATTATCTGCTAGATTTACACCTTGGTTTTGCAAGTATAATCTTAGCTTCACAAGAAAATCTGGGATATCGTCACTCCAGTCAAAAAATGGTTGTGGTATTCCTGCCATATTTCTTCGATTTTGTTGATTATTATATAGCGCCAAAATTTGTTGATTTAAAATTAAAATATTCTGGTGAGAATTAATTTCACGAGTCTTCCATTTTTGATACCGATTAAATACCCAGGCACGATTGAATTCTGCCAAGTCAACCTTAGCTTTGCACCTTCGATATATTAGCTGAAGGGCTAGCTTTTCTCCTAGCAATTTACCGATATGGGTTTGCTTTCTTGCTATATTATTTATCATTCTGTTTACTTGATTCTGAGCATTGGTCCGTAACTGATCACGCTCCTGCACTGCTTGATCATGCTCCTGCCTATATATATCATAGTTCCATTGTTCATTCACCAGTTTTTGTTGCAGGTTAGTGTATTTACATCGAATTGATCTTGTTGATCTTTTAATTTGATTTGTTAAAATGGTTCTACATATTGTTGTATCATTTAGGGATCAGTCTATTGCATCAGCCAACTCGGCTATTGTGGCCATATTATCATCAGAATTATACAAGTCTAGAGAATTTTCATCAGAATCGGATTCATTTTCACCAAAATTCCATGCCTGTATATTTTGTAAAGCCTCTTGTATATTTCTAAGTTCTAATCTATCTCGATATCTTAATAATGCTAATGCAAAATTTTGACAAAGCAGGTCTGTAATACAGTTTTTTTGTTGGGTTATTTTGTTAATCCTATTTATTTGATTGGTCCTTATTGTATTTATTTCTTATTTAAGCCATTCATTCTCATCCACTAATCTGGTTGTATAATCTTGTGCTTTGGGGGTATTACCTGCAGATTTGGATATCTTCCGTATTCGATTTTTTAATTTTGTCTCTCATTCATCGAATTCTATTATTAACTCTTTCTTATTTGAAATTTCTTTATCTTTCTTTTTATTTTCTTTCTCAAGCAAGTGAATAATTTTTTTTAGTTTTGAAATCTCTTCCTTTAACTCCTTTTTCTCTTCTATAGAAGCTTCGATAGTGTTATTTAACTCTTATTCAAGAAACTGTATTCTTTCCTCCCGTATGCTGATAATTCTTTCTAAGGTATATAGATGCTGTTCGAAATTTCTATTTGATTCTGCTAATTGTGATACTACCTCATGGAGTTCTTGATTACTTTGCTGTAATTCCTCCATATTTTTTTACTATAGTATAATGGAAAAACCTTTGATTTATATCGATCCACAAAAAGCATATGAACTGGATCGAGAAATCACTAAGAGAAAAAAAGTTAAAGATTTTTCTGGAACTGGTGGTCTCAGAAATTTGTTATTACCAAAACCTATGATTATTATTGATTCTCAAAAAGCATGTGATCTTGATCGAGATCTCACTTTACAGGAGCTTTATTATCGGCCTAAGGGTCTTTATCAAAATGTTGACGGATTGTGGAACGCTTGTAAAAAAGCTGACTATAAATTTCTATTTAACAATGTAAAAAAATAGCTTGATGGCCAAGCAATGTATCAAATTTTTCATTCTCCACCAAAGAATATACCTTATGCCAGTTACTCTAAAATTACAAAACCGAATTCTGTACACCAGTGTGATTTAATTGAAATACCATATGATGAAGATGTAGATACGGGTTTGTTCGATAATGGCCCAATATTTTACTATGTACTATTGGTTATAGACTGCATGACTAGATATAAAGATTTCATTTTTTTAATATCAAAAAGTAGTGAAGAAGTCATGGAAGCATTTAAAAGTATATATGATAACTCTGACAACCCTCTTAACTGGCCTCGGCTATTGCAATCTGATCAAGGTTGTGAGCTTATAGGAAATGTGACATTGATAATAGATGAACATAATATTAATATCTGAAGAATTAAAGTACGTTTTAGATATACAAGCATGGCTATGGTTGATCATTATGCCAGATTATTCGAATTAAGAGTTTTTAAAAGCCAGTATGTGATAGAGTTTCTCTTACCTATCGGCAAATGCTATAGAGAATGTGAACGATTTGCAAGAAGAATTGCTAATAACATGAATGATACTACTACTCGGTTAATTGGAATGAGTCCCAATGAGGCCACAAAACTTGAGTGGGTGTATTCCAAACCATTAATAAAATATAATCACCCGATAGGTGTTGATAAACCATGACTATCAAAGGGTACTACTATCCGATTTTTGCTTGCTCCTGAAGAATGGGAAAATGATCCTTTCAAACAATATAGAATAACAGATCCAATATGGTCTCCCAGCCTACATAAAATCTGAAGAATTGTTGTTGGAAAAAATCCTCCCATGCCCATTTTATATTATTTAGATAAATCGGGACCTCAGCATTCCTTTATAAGAGAACAATTAATGCATATTAAGAAAGAGCCTATGTTGCCTCCTAGGTGAATATTGAGAGATAACCAAATGTATATAAGGTGCTCTTTATAAATGTTTTTAAGTCTATTACGCAGTAGGGTATAGTAATGAGAATCACTCCTTCCTTGTAGCATAATGCCCTCTTTTCCCAATCATGACAAATTTGTGCATCTAGATTCATCTGCCCTTGCAGATGAAAAAAAGGCACAATTTGATAATGCTGATTACCACTATATTCAAAGGCCAAGTCTAGCTCCTCATTATACCCATCTAGATGTAATCCTTTTAAGAATTTAGGTTTTTAAAAAGGAAATTTTTTATGTAATAAATCCTCAAATATATATCAGCATGTTCTTTCTGGTACATTAGAGCAAATATTACACTATTGGTAATTCTGTTTCATATTTTTATATGATGCCTCCCATTGATGTTTTTTCTTACATGCCCATAAATATGTATTAGGACTAACTTTAGCTAAGCATCTTCCTTCACGCTTTTGGGTATATGCCAAAGCTTTAGTATCAATTCTGTCTTGCATTTTATAGGTACAATAGAATATCATATACAGAAATTTGCGAAATAGGCTGTTTTTTTCGCAAGCTCAAAAAAACATATTTTTAAAATTGCTCTTCTCCAAATTATTTTTTTCGAATGAAATGAGAAAAAAAGGAAAAAATGCCAAATTTAACTCAGCTACTACTCTCAATGATCCTCTGCTCAAGTATACATCTTTTATTTTTTCCAACTCCGATATATAGAGGCTGGTCATAAGACTAAAAATAAAATTGAAGTTAGCCAGTATTATTGCATGAGAAAAAAAAAATAAATAATACGTATTATAAGTTTTCTAACAGAAGTGTGGAAATTTTAGCTAAGAGTACTTATCTATATAATTCGATGGTTTTGTCTATATCTGCTTCAGACGAATCATCAAAATACCTAGAATGTTTATTGTAAAGTTTTTATATATTTTTTAAGCTATTTTTTTGCCTCGTTCTGGGAATAGACATCAATCTGCTTCTCTTTTTCATCTGAATCTTTAAGTTGTGTGATTTTATGTGAAGAAGATAGTTGATATTTTTCATCCTTATTGATAAAGCGTGCACACATTCCAACTGTCTTTTCTAAGTAATAGTTGATATCTATTTCCATATTTTGTTCTTTTGCAATATCAAAAACTTCATATAGTCAGCATTTCTATATGGTATTAACTGACCATTTTCATCACGATACCATTCACCTTTCACAACCATATAACTAAAGTGCTCACCTGAATCAGTAATCTTGTTTTCATAATTTTCTTTCATCTGTTCCATAAAGTGCTTAATACATTTATTATCTTTATTAGGCTTTCATGTAGCTATCGCAACAAATTGGTTAAAATCCCATTGCTTTCCACTAGCTTTTCTAATAGTATCTTTGACGATTTGATGGATTGTGCATGTATTATCAATATTTATTGCCTCCCTTATGATTTTCTCTACAACAAATCTGAAAAGCTCTGTTTAACCTTGCTTTACAGTATCAATACCTTTAGTAAATAGCTTTTTTGGCTTGAAATTTACTATTTCCTCATGTGCAACTCCGAAGTATTTCTTTTTACTGATAAAACATACAGGGAACAATACTTCCTCATACGCCATCTTTAGATAAGAGGTACCATTTTTTATTCTAAGATAAGCATTTACTTTGTTATGAAATTCATTCATCACCTTCATAGTAATTTTTACCATTTCACTCCAATATGCCTCTTTGGAAAGCTTGTTTTCATTATAATCTCTATCACATTTTTCGTAATACTTATCTGGGCAGGTAAGATATAAAGAGTCAGTGTTACCATACTTGATTCCAAAGCCTTTCGCTATAACGAATCTAGCAACAAGACCAATATTGTATTGTTCTGCTGAAGTAATTCCTCTAGCTAATTCATGAAGAAAGAATAGAGAGTTACTATTACCCGCCTCGCCATAAAATGTATTCATATACACCTTCAGAGCAAATTTTTTTGAGTTTAAGCAATTATAATCAAAGCATAGAGAATCATGTTTTGATTTTAAAGCATTTGGTACAATTTTACCCTTCTCTTCTATGGTGCTTATAAGCTTTTCAAGATGCTCCTTCTCTTTTCGTAGTATGGCAAACTTTGATTTAAGGTTTACTCGTTTATTAAACAGATCCTCTAGAACAGTAGAATATAATCCTTTTTTCTCAGAACAATTGCCATGATGGATGGCCCAGGCATAAAGAATATGCCTATTAAATGGAAATTTAATCTCATATAATTCAATTCCTCTTCCATGTATATTATTAGCCTCTTCATGGCTCAATATTAATTTTTCAGGTGAAAGATTGTAAGCCATGATAAGGCTGGGATATAATGAGGCGAAATTGAGACCTGTAACAGGATGCTTATTCTCAATACCTTTTATTGAGAGAAAAACATATGCTCCTGGATACTTACCCTTTTCTTTATCTTTGTGACAAATTGTACTAAATAACATATTGTGTTTGGTGGCATAAGTGCCCAGAAGATTTCTTACCTTCATTCCATTTGCACGATAATGTGTATCAAATAAAGATACATAAGCTATAGAGGCAACTTCTCTATAATCATTAATTACATTGCATTTGACTGCGAGTTCTTGGCAATGCAACGCATCTATAATACAATAGTTTGCTACCTCATACATATTTCTAGCAGTTATATCAGAAGAGAGTTTTTTTGTTTTAGAATAGTAGTTCCATAATCTGTTAAAAGGCATATCGGCCTTACTCTCGAGCCCACATAATTTTAAGTAAAACTTCAGCGAACTTTCCTTTTCTATTTCTGAGTGAAGGTAAAGTTTCTTAAAACATGCATAGACATCGATTGGTACACATTCAGGTATTTTAAGAAAGAAAGATTTAAAGGTATCTTCTGGGCTAACTTTGATGAAAATAGAATCCTTTCTGAATTCTTCTTTCACATACTCTTCTGTATTCTCTTTTGTATTCTCTTCTGAATTCTCTTTCATGAAAGAGTACTCATTTGGAGTAGTTATTTCTCCTAATTTTTTATAGTAATTCCATTGTATAATACCTTCAGAAGTTTTCTGGTGAATTCTTCCTAACATTTGTTTCCACATCCATTCAATAAGATGTAACCTATTAGCTTTTTCCATAATGAAAGACTAATCATATTGCGAATCATTAAATCCGAGTTGGATGTCTAGAGCAAATGCCCACTAGCAAAGTGCAAATGCTTTTAGCAAATTAGTTTGCGATCCACATATAATTGTAATCCAGTGTAGATCTGGTGCTGTTTCAACATCGACAAGACAGATCTGTTTTAAAGGTTTCGGATCATCTTTCCAATGCAAAGTTATGCTAATCATGATCATGCTATCTTCCTCGTTAATCACTTCAGGAAATTCATCCAATCCACATGAACTATAGGTTTCTATGTCTCATGTGAGAACAAGTGTATGATCTCTTATAAGCACTGAAATTGGAAAGTGATCTTTAAATAATGCCAGGTCTTCTATAGGGTGGAAATTCCCTATAAATACTCGGAAAGCATATGCACAAAGAAGGTTTTTCTTTTCTCCAATTTCGCATGTATAATTACTTATTGTAGACCATCCTGATAGTGAAATTCCACACTCACAAGCTACTTTGCGATAATATGTGAATTGATCATCTGAGGCAGTTATGTACTTTTTCTTTTGAACAGCTTTTATAGCCATTTTCCTTTGCTTAGTATTAACTGCGTAAATGCGCAAATATGACCTTTTTTCTGCATGATAACCACGAAATGGAAATGCCCTTATATGCTCTATTTCAAATGATTTTATCGCATTGGAGAGGATGCCTCTTATTTTCACCTCAAACACATCTGTAGATTTCTCATCTGGTACGAGAATATCAAAGAATATTTGAATTCTTGTTATTGAAACAACTGTTTTCTGACCATTGATGAGAGGGCCATAGAGACGCAATACATACCAGGCTTGACCATTTGTAAATTCAGTGGACTCTTCCACATCAATGGCTATAAATGGAATATCTTGATGCTTAGATAAAGCATCTTCAAGAATTGCCGTTAATCCTTCATTGTTTTCTGTGACTAAATCATCACGAGTTGGAATACCTGTCAAGTAATTTTCACCAAAGTAACAAATTACTTGTTCTTTCATTTTATCTTTTTCAGCCTTTGGCTGAAAAAGAGTGGGGCCATCCAAATTATCTAAAAGCTCAGATTGGGTCATGGTAGTATCAGACATTTTTTTGATGAAATACTAAATCTGTATAAAAAAAGTTTAAAATAAAAATTAATTCCTGACTAAAAGTAACCAACATCAATTTATAGCATAAAAAGAAACTATCTTAAAAGATAGTATTTTATTATTGTAAATACATTCTTAGAAGCAGAGAAGTCTGTAGACAGAGTAGTTATAGGCCTGAAGGATGTGGTTATCACTGGAAATCCCCTCAACGTGTATAATGTAAGGAGTGCGGTGAAATTACATCCTCCGCATATGGTATGTGCAAAAAACATGCAGGAAAGTACTGAAATATGGAATACTATTATCGGCAAAAGCTTGCAAAAATCCAGAATAAATTCTACCAGCAAACTATCTCAGAAAACCCATCCTAGTTTGCTAGAATGAGCTGGGACAGAAACCTGGATAGAAAAATATAGCTAAATAGTGATATTAAGCTGAATTAAAGAGAATTTGAATAGCCATCCCAGTTGTCCCAGTTGTCCAAGTAAAATGCAAGATTCTTTATTTTTTTTTTTTTACTTTTTTTCCTATAAGCATACTAACATATATCATATATGTAGTAGTATATACCATAAACATATAGCATAGGATGAATTACGAATTTTTTTCTAGAATTCTTATTTTTACTAGAACAACTAGGACAACTAGGACATAGTATAAAAGAACAAGTTAAATCAAAGAAAAAAGCTTTTATTCTATATCAAATTCCGTCCCAGTTCCGTCCTAGTTGTCCTAATAACTGGGACAGAATTTACTACTATACATCGATCATATCCAACATGCATATCCTTGGATCAAAAATGTCTGATCCAGTTCTAGAAACTGGAGGGTTTATGCTTTAGCTAGAGTGAGCATACCAATTCATTAAAAAAATTTGTCTCTATAAAAACTATCCTCTGTACCTTATGAAAAATTTATAGGGATGACAAAAAAACTTAACAAGAACACCTCAAGACAGAACTTTGAATACAATAACTTGGTACTCAAACTGGCATAAAAGTAATCCAGAACTGATGAACTAATAGAACTTTTCCAGTTCCCTGTTAGTACCACGATAGTTCTAGATACTATCGGTCTACTACTATGGTGCCGACTTGGATCCTCAAACCATGTGTTCTAAAGATCAGCCAAAATTATATTATAGTGTTGACCGAAATTAAACGTAGGTCTACTGCGCCACCCAACATGATATTTTTTACTATTTTGACGGATAGCTACAAGATAATAAAAAAGATGCAAAGCAATAAAAACAAATAGTTATAAGCTTAGTCATAAAAAGACTACAGAGTACCGGAAACAGTAAGTAGGTACACTATAATCATAACTAGGTTACAGTATAATCATAACTAGGTAACAGTATAATCATAACTAGGTAACAGTATAATCATAACTAGATAACAATCTAATGTAGGTAGGTTACAATATATATATATTGTAACCTACTATTATTATTTATTCTAGGTTTCTTAAAGAAAGATTATCCAATAACTATATATAATATCTATCTAATAAATTTTTTTTGTTTATAAATTTTATAGTTTAAAGACTTCAAGTTATGCTATCAGTCTAAGTTTCTTGAATTAATTTAAAAGATTCTTTTGGGTTGTTATTCTTTTTGAAAGAATTTATTTAAGAAAAGTGTCTATTTGAGATAAAAGTATTTGAATGATATATTTTTGAATATGTATAAATAACTTTAATAAGTATCCTTTAAAGTTAAATTATCTGTACTATATATTAGAAGCTGTTTGTTATAATGCAAACACTTATGCTTTTATTTCTAAATTTTAAATTTTAGAAATTGACAAATATCTCTTGAAACTACTATAATAACAGAATTTATCACTTAAGAGAAAGTTGTAGAGAGAGTCTTTTCAGTCTTAAAGAAGGTCAAAACGCTAAAATTGGTCCAGTGGTTGCTGAGATATGGATGTTTAAAGTTGGTATAACAATAGTTGAAATGTTTCTTCAAGAGGGATTTCTTGCAATTTCTTTACAGATCAAAAATGTCATCACTACTTTGACGTTGAATAGCGGGTTCCAGAGAGATTTTCTCACTAAGATATGCTTAATAGAAAAGATACGGTAGGTTTTAAAGTGTATACTCTTCAAATTTCAGATCAAAAGTACTAATATTGACAGAGTTTCCTTATAAGTAACTAAAATCAATTATCTTCAATAAATTGAGAACTTATCTTATAGTCACTATCAAAATGTTAACCTGTAGTTTTTCCTTTAACTACAATAATAACAAAAGCTGCTTAACTATAGTATGATGACTATAACTTGACAGATTCTATACAAAAATCTATACAAGACTTAACAAAATACAGAGTGATTTGAAATTTTAAGGCAGAGGCAACAATAGATAATATATGAAGATACTAAATCTTGCATTCAGTTTATTCACTATTGAAATGTATAAAGACACTTAACTTTCTTGAAGGATCAGAAAGTAGTGCTTTTATAGATATTTTATATGTATAAATTATTATAATAAAAACTATTCTATTGCTAATAAATACTATTTATAGTAATAAGAACTAATAGATATAATAGATATAATATATATAATAGATATAGTAGATATAATAGAAATGAACAAATTAAACTCTTTCTGCAAATCCATTGCACAAAAAAGTAACTAAAAAATCGTTCATACAAAAACGCTCATAACTATTTATTTACTAAGACAATCTATCCTGGTGTCTTAAGTAAACTTGTTTAGTTCGGAATTTTACATAAATCCTGTAAATATTATACTTTTAGCTTTTAAACTTATTGAGAAAACTGTACTAACAGCCTTTGGTCCCAGTTTTAACAATTAATTTTTTTTCGCAGTTTCTACTGCAATAACATATTCTACACTCTTAATTAAAGTTGTAATACACATTTGACTGATCAAAACAAGCTCTAAACGAAGAATTTTGACCTAATATTAGCTGAATTACAACGAAATTTCTCTTTTACTCTCTTGTAAAACTTTTTCTTTCTCTTATTTTTGTTCTTACCTGTCCCCTTTTTCTCTTACATGTTTTTCGTGTAACCATACTATCATTTCCTAATCCATACTTTATTAATTTACACAAAAATTTCTGTAACCTATCTATAAATAGAAATTCATTTAATATAACTTAATTATTTCC
>CAJVQA010009267.1:0-12224 GCA_910591915.1 Cetraspora pellucida | reverse complement strand
ATGCGGCGGACATGCACTTAGGTGCCATAAGAGTAACCGGGTAAAGTCAGTAGTGTTAAATTAGATAGTATATAGTACTAGTAATAATCAATCCTAAAAATGTAACTATAAATTTGTACCATATCAAATTAAGACTAATAAAAACCAATTGGCATTGTCACCAAAGTTCAAAAAAAAAATAAATAAATAACATGTACTAGTAGAATGATTTAATATTGTAGTTATTTTTTTATATGTTGCACACTAAATAAAGAATTAGTGTATAATATCAATAGTTCTTTAATTTATATATATATTGGTTAGATCAGTAGAGTTATGCATGCAGAGTTTATTTTAATTTTAATTTGTAATATATTACATTATATGTAGTACTATATAATAGAGTTAAATTGAGTATAAAAAAGATGATTATTAATAAAATAAATCTTTTTCAAATGAAAATAATGAGTAAAAGATATACCTTGTATTAAGCACAAGTGGTATAGAGGTAAAAGTAATGTATTGAAGATAGAGGTATTATTAGTATTAAAGTAAAGGTATTGGCACTCCTCTTGGCTTTAGCAGTATTAGTATTTTGTCTAGTAAGAATAAATAATATAGCAAAATACAAAAATACAAAATAAAAGTAAAATCTTATGTTGTGTAAAAGTAACATGACCTAGAGTTAAATTTTAAATAGATATTGCTATCAATAATTTGCATATAAGTAACAAAAAAACATATAAAAATATAATTGAAAATTTGTAAAAAATATACTGTAATTAATTCAAGAATAGACAAATAGAAATAACTTATATATATGAGTAACTAGATAAATATTAAAAAATTGGAGGATTTTGGCTCTGTACTTTTGTAATATTGAGAAATTTATAATGATTACTGTATGATAATTAGATGGACTATCTAGTATTATTACACTCAAGATTCTAAAAAATAGTATCTTAGAAATCTTTAAGAATGAATTTATAGCATATTAAACTTTCAATCTATCTAATATATATTCATTAAACTGGACATGTTTAGGCATGTAAATTTTGGAAGATCAAACTATTGACAAAATTACTTTTTAATTTTTTCAAATATAGACTATTGCTCTAGCTGCTAATATTTATAGATTCAGTATTATTATAATAAAAATGTTAATAAAGCAAAGACCTTTTGATAGTTATAAATTTGATAAATTTAATATTGGTCTAGTCAGAATAATAAAGACTTGCACCTATGACTTCTGAGTGCTATATTGAACTAGTAAGCAAATATATAGATTCTAATCCTCAGAAATGATCTTATTATGCAATATATTTTTTTTAAAAAAAGATACATAAATTCTGTAAATAGTTGTATCATTACTTCAGAAACTTTTTGATAATAATATTTATAAAATTTGATATTGGTCTAGCTGTAAAATTTGCTTTTAGATCTCTCAAGTGCTATACTGAACTGGCAAGTCAACATATGAACCCTGATTTCAAAAATAATATTACTATATAATGTATTTTTTTTTTTCAAAAAAATCTTTTGTAAAGTATGTACATATATAAATTATTATAGCATTACTTCAGAAGCTTTGTTAGATCAAAATTTATGTTAACTGCTAATATTTATGAATTGGGTATCATCTAGCAGAATGTTAACAGAACAAAGACCTTATAATAGTTATAAATTTGATGACTTTTGATGTTGGTTTGCTATAAAGATGTATCTGATTTTTGCTTCTGAGACTTCTAAGTTAATATGTAGATCCTGATCCTTTAATTATATAATGTTTTTTTTAAAAGAATCAATATGTTGTTATAAGTTATCATTAACTTCTATATTAAGAAATTTATTATAAACTAATTAAATCATCATTTCTTTTAAATTCTTTAAATTGCAACTTACCATATTTTTTTTTTTGAAGTTCAACAAATCAATTAAATATATAAGCAAAATGACTGAAAATTTTAACAATAATATCTTTTTGTCTATTAATTCAACCAATACTTCTACTTAAAAAACTAGTAAAAAACCAAAGTCTATTGTATAGGGAACACATATAAAGCAAGAAAGACAAATTTCTAAAGGTCACTAGACTGCAATATACAATTATTATAGCAAATATTGATATAAAGGTTCTCCAATAGCTCTTAAAAATCATTTGGCTAATTTATATAATAATGTATCATCAGATGTTTATGATCAATTTTTAAACTGATTAATGACAAAAGCATTTGAAGTTAATATGCCAAAAAGGCAAAAACTCAATTCAAATCAGACATGACTTTCAGATTTTATTAAAAGTACAAAATTAACATCTGAACATATTAAGGACATAGATAGAGCATTGCTAAAAGCATTTGTTGTCTGTAAAGTTCTATTTTATGTTATTCAGAATCCATTTTTCATTGAATTGTTAAAAACATTACATTTAGCATATAAATTTTCATCTAGAAATGTTCTTTCTGATCACTATTTGGCACAATAAATAGCATTTATTAATCAAATAGTAATCAAAAAATTAAGTAGTTCAACAAATCTAACTATAAATAATGCAAAATTATTTAGCTTTATTAGTATGATTTTTTTTATTTATAAAATATGATTAATAAGCTTTTATTTATTAGCATGTAATAGTTGAAATAATCCTTCAAATGATTTTATTGAAAACTTTGTTATCTATACCTCAGATCATTGTCAATATTTGTGGTGTCTTTAGAATTTGTTTAATGAAAGACATACTCAAGAACTTTTGGCTGAAGAAATATCAAATATTTTGAAAAAAAATTGGGCCTAAAAAATTCTCAGCCATTGTGACAAATTTAGGTGCTAATATTAAAGCAGCATACCATATTATTGCAAAAGAATATCCAAATATTTTGAATATCTGGTGCATTTCTCATGCAATTAATCTTATTTCAAAGGATATTTGCAAAACATTATTTGCAAATCGCATACTTAAATATTGTAATACCATAGTTAGCTTTTTGAAAAAAAATCATCTTGCAGGTAATATAATCTAAAATATTACTGGTTGGTATTATTAAATAAAATTTTAAATATTTTATTTTTAATTATAGGAAGTACATTTAAAACTTTAGCTAAAGAAAATTTAATTAAAAAAGGAGGCCTAAAGCAATAGGTAGATACCCATTAATATATTATGTATAATTGTATAGCTTCAATTATTAGGCATTAAGTATCTTTAGAAATAGTAAGCTAAAAAATATAATATAGTTTTTTTTTTTAATTGTTTAATCTATTATTAATTTATTATTTTATAGATTTGTAATAGGGATATTATAAATGTTTCAGTACAAACAATACTATGCTCAAGAGCCTTTTTTGATGATTTAAATGCACTAGCATTTGTACTTCATTCTATTAAGCTAGCTATATCTACTTTTGAATTACAAGATTGTTCATTAGCTGATCACTTTATTGGTTTAGTTTGCTTGAGTGCAGCAATTAAAAAACTTCTAGAAAATAATCATCATAATTTTTAACAACAAGCAATTGCAATTTTTAATAGAAGATTTGTTGAATTTGATGATAATACATATATTTTATGCTTTTTTTTTCATCTCAAATATACTGATAATTATTTATTTATTTATTTTTTTTTTAACTTTAGCAGTCATACTAGTACTTTATTAGAATTCTTAAAACTATACAAATTACATAAAATTTTCCTGATATATAAGTCTAGCATTACTCAGCTATTCAAATAGTGCCTAAGTATGATCTGCTGCACTATCTTAGTTAGAGATAGACTGCTCATCTGACTGCTCATCTGACTGCTGCCCTACAATAGGATATTGCCAATCTGATGACATCTTTTTGTAAGAAAGCAAAAAACAAAAAAAATTTTTTTTTATATAAAAAACAAAACAGAGGTATAGGAGTAAACAATAAAAGATACAAATCAAAAAATAAAAAAGGAAAAAAAATAAATAAAAAAAAAAGAAATGTATAAAACTTGCAATTCACAAATATCAGATAGTCATAATTGTATGTCTGTATCAGCCTTTAAAAATTATAAACTATACTAAATAGAAATAACTCTACTATTTTTCTATTTACTTAGATTATTTAACAAAAAACTATATAAGAAAGAAAAATCTTTGACTTGATTGTAGAGAGTTGGTATAGAGCACTAGTTAGTTTGAAGGCAATATTTTCAGGTTTTTAGTATTTCAAGACACATGTATAGTCATGTTTGTATTACTGTATTGTTTCTGATTTATGTCATTAACAAACCCATTTAGGAAGTAAATACTGCTAACTGTTTTGGTAGTTTTACATGCTGATCTTTAGGAGGAGGTAAGCTAAATCACCCATTTTTACAAAATTTTCTTAAAGCAAAGTAAAGGTAAGAGGTGAACCAACTTTGTAGCTTTTGTAAGTTCTTGATCTTTATAGGTGTTTCTTGTAGGTTTTACAGTTGTATAGAACTAATATATTCAACTTTGTTGTTTACTTAATAAAAAACTTTGGCTTTCATTACCTACTCTTTCTATAGTTCTAAAGTGTATTTAAACCATCATCACAAAGTTGCAATTTCTTTTTTAACTCTATTTTAATGTTCAAGTATGCATATACAGTACTCTGAAAAAGTTTTTATAAAGTTTAATATATTAACTATATCATTTTTCTGTAGTTTAGCTTTTTGAAAAGTTTGGTTGAATGATTATCATAAAGAGTTAGTGTAATTATTTATTTTACTTATAATTTTATTTACTTTATATTTATTAAAATTTATTTAAAATTTAAATATATAGGCCAAAGAAACTTTTTGATATATTCTTTTTGCAGCTGATGTTTATTATGAAAAAATAGGTAAAAAGCCAAAAGAAAGAACAATGCTAATATCTTAAATAAGAAGTTATCAATCATATGTTTTAATATTTAATAAATCATTTGATAACAATGAATCTTCTTTAATCTGGTAGTCTTTACTTGAAGATAATTTTTTAATAAATAAAGTTTATATACTAAATATCAATTAGCTTATAAGCTATTTTCTATAATACTACATGCAGCTAGATGTAAAAGTATTTGGTCAATATTGAAGTAGTATTATGGCAAATACTGTACATGTCTTTCTTTAGACAAAATTGAAAATATGCAAAAGCTTTCTACTTTTTATTATGCAAATTCAAAAAATGAATTGTCTTATTTTTCTTCTAATGTTAAAGATTTATATAAAGCATTATTTGATATGAACTTTCTTGATATGAACTTTCTTGATAATGATGATTATAATAAAGAATCTATTAATAAAGAAAGAACTGTAAATAAAAGATCTAATAATAATAAGAATAATCCTATTTTACTAAAAGAAGATATGCTTAAAATTAAAGAATTATTGAATCTCAATGCAATTAATTTTATAGATAGTTTAGGTAAAATAATTATTGATTCTAATTTTGAATTTTTTGAAAAGAAATATATTGTTCAGAATAATGATATTGAAAATAGTAAAAAGGAAGATTTGAATATTGAAAAAGTGATTGATGCAATGTTAAAATAATATAATTTGAATATGTAAATGTTTTTTAGCATTTAGCTACTAAAACTATTGAAGATTAAGATTAATAAAGTAATTTAGTATTTTGATATTAATCTTTTATACATTTAGTCAAAATTAAAAACTGATTATAATCAATGTATAGTTTAATTAATCAATTTTAGAAATATGGTGACTTAGTGAAGTGATTAAGTTGTTAACTCTCCAAGTAGTAAATTAGAAGTTCAAAACCTACTAATAGTGAAAATTTGGAAAACTACCTATGTTATATCAGTATTACAGAAGATAAGTAGTATTATAGCAATAGCACTTCATCAATTAGTTGAAATTAGTATCTGTAACATAGTCACACCAAATAACTGGCATGTTATAGAGCATTTGCATAATGTTAAAGTTATATAAAAGAATGCAAACTGGCATCAGGCAGTACAAACTCAAGATAAGTCTTATAGCTATGTAAATCTGTGAACTGGAAAACCAAAACCTACTTGGGAAGACCCAAGTAGAGAAGTAGCACAGATCTTTGACAGTACTACTATAAAAGCTAAACCTAAAAAATAAATACTAATATGAAAAAAATCAGGTGGGCAAGAACCTCAGATAAGAAGTACTACTAACCAGGTCATCAAAAGTTTTGAACTAAAGAAAAAGAACCTTGAAAAGCAGACTCTGAAGTATTAGAACAGGTCATAGTTTTACTGAGCTATCTGGATTAGGAGTCTAAGGTCAGAAACAGGAGTATACTATAAGTACTAAGGATATGCTATAAAGTTAGTGCTAGGGTCTAAGTGAACTTTGCAAAGATGAGCCCTATTAACAAGATACTAAATGTGAGTAGTTAGTTAGCAAAGAGACCTTCTGGAGCTTTACAGTTAGATAATGTACTCTGAAATGTGTAATGGCTTGATGAATGTACAGACAAAAAGGTCATAGTTAGGTTAGATGACACTTAAATATACAGGAACTTGTATGCTATTGTCAATATAAATATAGAGATCAGAGTATTTAAATAGGTAATCTTCTAATAGATTGCAGATATGGCAGCTAGTGTAGAACCTGCTATGCAGACAGACTACTTAAAATAAACAACCAAATGTTGTACATATGGCTAGTTGTATATTCACTTTGTATAAGTTATATAATCATAATTAAAATACAATAAAGGCAATAGCTGCCAATAACTATAGCCTTAGTGTAAGCAAAAAAAAAAATTTTAATCAATTTTATTGCTTATATTATTGCTATCAATTAGAAAAGTAAAATATGTAATAGTTCACAGTTTAGTATTTAGATTTATTAATAACTTATTAAAGATTATAACTTATAAACATTACTAATATAATTAATTAAATCAGAAATTGAAGTTAGTTAATAATAAATTAAATAGATCAAGATATATAATTAATTATATAAACAAAATAATTATAATGTTTATATAGTAATTAATTTATAGTATTGAAAGTAATTATATAAAAATAAAATAATATATATACAATATTGAGTAAACAATAAAAATTTTCTGTTATTTGAGTATGTTCAATATTAATATTATCCAATAGTTAGATATAACTATGTGATGTTTTTTTTTTTAATATTTTTGTATAAATAATTATATATATCATATAAAAAATATCAAGACAAAAAAAATTCATATAATTATATTAATACTAGATAACAAAACAATAATAAATAATACAACATTAATAATAAATAATACATTAATATTCAAATAAATAAAACTTTAAGAATTAGTTCTTATTATAATTTGTAGAACTAAACTAAAGTTTATTGTAAAAGTAGAAAGCTAACTTTTTATACATAAATTATTTATTAGACTTTGGTTTATTTCTATACTTTTTATATTTACTCTTCATTTTAATTCTTTTTTTTTTTTTTTTTTTTATAAGGTGATCTTTTTGGTCTTTTGACTTTTATTAATCACTTATCGGTATTGTAATTCAATGAACTATTATAGAAAAAAGTACAATTGGCTATACATATAACTTTTTTATATTACTTATTTAAGGTTTTCACCTAAAGGTTCCCTATCAATTGTTGTATCTAACACCTCTGCTTGGGTGTTCTACTTTAAACCCTCTAAATCTGTAATCTGTATTAACTTATTGGATCATACCCAGATGCCCAGATCATCATCTCAACCTTAAAACTAATTTATCTTTGAGGTAAACCTCCTCAGAGCCTTCTGTACCTATTTTTACAGCTGATCTAGATATCACTATGACAGAACTAACAATTGCGATTAGAACTGACCATTAAACCACTATGTCCTTGTAGAGTTCACTTAGATCTCAGCATCTATTTTATAGTATAACCCCAGTACTTTAGTATTCTTCTGTCTTTTTACCTGCCTTTTTATCAAACTTCCAATTCAGATAGCCCATATAGAACTATGATTAGTCCATCAGTATATCAGGTTGGCCCAATATTCTTTTCTTTTGGTTTGTTTTAGCAGCTTGGTTAGTGATACCTTCGAAACTTTCAACCTGGAGGTTTTTGCCTGTCTGGCTACTACAACTGGGTATTATGACTTTGGTATCTGTTTCTCTAAGCTAGCCTTTACAATAGAGTCATTGAAGATCCAGCTACTTCTCTACTTGGGCTTCCCAAATAGACTTCTTGTTACCCAATTTCAACAGATTTACATGGCTATAAGAACTTATCTAGTGTTTGCACTATCTGATTTGTCAGTTTGCATTCCTCTGTATAATGCCATACTTACACAGATGTCTTATAACCTGCCAGTTATGCTGGTGCAACTGTCATTACAGGTATCCTAACCCAATCATTAGTAACAGTTGTTATAATATGAATATTACATAGGTGATTATTCAAATTTTTACTATCAATGAGATTTAAACACCCAACCTACCACTTGGGGGCTTAACAGCCTGACCACTTCACTAGGTCATCACATCCCTTATTTTAATTCTATTTAACCAAGTTATTTATATATTATTATCATTTTATATATTAATATCAGCAGATTTGTGAAATTAGTTCTTGATTGATTCTAAATAATATCTTTAATAATACTCAAATTTTAACAAATTCTGTAAGTCTGGTAATTCTCTAAATCTATATTATATCTTTAAATATTTGTCTCTAAAAAATAGGATCCTTAAACATATTTTACTTACTATTACTAATAAAAAAATCTAGTAACAATACTATAAATATATGAGTGTGACCAAGAAAATCCTATTATCATTTAGGTTTATTTCTTACTAAACTTGATCTATTTGATTTGTTAAGATTAAAGATGGCAAATGATTTAAAATACAATATTTTAAATCAATATTATATTGCTTTAAAATGATTTTTTTTTATAATTTAAATCATCATTATTGATAACCAGATAAATTTTATTTCAGATCATGCAATATGATTTTAATTAACATCATTTCACTATATTTGATACAGCATGGTTAAAAATCTGTTGATTGGCCAATTTTTTAAAATACTATGTTATACTATTTATGCATGCATCATATGATTTATTACGCCAAACTACAGAACTTACAGAACTACAAAAAAAAAACTTTTGGAAGCTTAGTTGACTTGAAATTTTTTCGTATTTGTGCTTACCAAGGTTTTAGCTTTCAAGATCCAAAAATAAAATTTCAAGATCCAAAAATAGGCAAAAGTTCTACCAGCAACAATGCCAAAAGGTAGACCTCATAAAAATATAAGTCTTTGTGCAGTATGTGGCAATAATGACCTTCAAGAAAGGTTTCATGTACTGATGCCAGTTCTTTTGACCAAAGTTAAGCAAAGTCCAGCATTTTCCAATTTAAATGTAGAACTTGGCTTATACAACCAATTGTGTCATCAACATTATGTCGAATTAATTGCATTTAATAGAAACTTGAAACCAAATAGATGATAAAAATACAATTCAAATAGAAACTTGAAACCAAATAAATGACAAAAATCCAGTTTAGATTTAATTTATAATAAGGATTTGGAAGAAGAAAGTTCTAATGAGCAATACAATATTGGAAATTGTTACGAAAATGGCATAGGCATTCCTGAAAATGAGAGAAATGCATTTGAATAGTACTTGAAATCCACTGAAGGTGGAAATTCTGACAGTCAATTAAAAGTTAGAAATTGTTATCAAAATGGTATAAGCATAGCCAAAGATGTAAAGAAGGCATTCAAATAGTATCTAAAATCTGCTGATGGTAGAAATCATGATGGACAGTTAAGAGTTGGAGATTGTTACTTGAATGATGTAGGCATATATAAAGACAAAAAGAAGGCATTCGAACAATACTTAAAATCTGCAAGTAATGGAAAATCAGAGAGACAATTAATTATTGGAAATTGCTATCAAAATGGTATAGGAGTTCCTAGTGATGAAAAGAAAGCTTTCAAATGGTATTTAAGATCTGCTGAAAGTGAAAATCCTAGTGGACAATTGAATGTTGGATTTTGTTATGACAAAGGTGTAGGAACTTCTAAAAACAAAGTAAAGGCATTTGAATAGTAACTAAAATCTGCAGAAGGCAGTAATTTAGAATGATTTAATATCAATGCAGATATAAATATTCTTGGTGATGAAATTTATTTATCACAAGAAAATTATAAATATTTAATTAAAAAGATTTTAAACGTGAAACAACCTAAAAGAGAGATATCTGAACTAAGTATAAACAGCTATATTCGAAATAAAAATACAGGTATTATACGATTTTATTTAATTAATATATAAAAATAAGAATTTTTTTTTTTAATATTTATTACTAATTATTGTAGAAATTAAACAGTTTTCAGAGTACTTTAGTGATCAGGTAGCACGGATAAAAAAGTTCTTTATAAAGATCAACAAGAAGGAAATCTATCGCAATTAAATGCTAAAGATTTTATTAATTTAATTGAATGTAAAGATTCCAAGCTTTAAGGATTTTTTAATATTTTATATAATGCAATGAATCCTAAAGAAAAATCAGTAAAAACACAAAATTTTTTAAAACAAAAGATTATGATATTTTGCTACCAAATAGCTGGATTATGAAACAAGCAAGTGAGCAGTGCCAAAACTGCATTGGGACTTTTTCTTGCAAAGTCTGGAGCCTCAGCTCATTGTGTTAATACAATAACTAATATAGGATTATATATTACTTACCAAACAGCTTTTAATAGAATTAATGGAATAAGCAATAAACATCGAATTAGTGAGAAAAAATATATTCAAGCTCATGTAAGTAAAATATTAATTAATACTGTAGTATAAATTATTAAGCTATATACTAATATTAATATAATTTTAATATCACAAACTTTTTATTGCATGTGTAGATGATTATCATAATCTTCACGGAACTCATATTCCATCAACAAATTTTGCACAACAGATTGTTCACTATGCTACCATATTATTCAATACTATTAAATGCTTACCTATTCCTTATAATTCTGTATATGGTTTTCCTATTCACAATCATCAAGGTGTTGATGCATCTTTATTAAAAGAAATTTGCCGAAAATGATATATATTTATTTTGGCTAATAGTTATAATTCTGAAAAATCAACTTGGAGTTGGGTATCAAACGATACAGGCTTAATTGAAAATTTAACAATTCATTCTTATAATGCAGATATTATTGAGAAGTATCATCAAAATTTTAATCAAACTAAATTAATAGATTGTATCGAATTAGATTTGAAGAATACTAAAAATTATATTGAGGCAGTAAAAACATTTTTAAGGTTAATATATTTTTTTTAAAATTAAAATAATATCTAATTTATTAAATTAAAAGTTTATCAGAAGTAATCAAGTATTTAATGAATTATGTTATCCCACTTCTGGCAGACTTTCCTGGTTAATTATTTATAAAAAGAGCTATTACAAAAAAGTTAGAAACTGAAGAATTGTTGATTTCAAAAGAAATTGTACATTTAGTACCATTCTTGGATCCACTTCATGTTTCTCTTAATACACGAAAATCTATTATAATTGTATTTTATTTTTTTTTTGATTATTTTTATAAAGCAATATTTAAAAAAAAACAAAAACTTGCTATTAAGTCTAGACTGTGGTGAATTAATTTGTTATTGTATTTAGTACATAAAGGTTGGCTTTTAGTTAAAAAATATATTACCAAGTCATTTGAAACTTCTAAGGATATTGTATATATTACGTTTTTAGATTTATTAGATAATTTAATTCCTGCCACTTTGGATATATATATGCATTTATTTCGTAAAAATCATTTTGAAGAATATATTAATACAATATTTTGGTTGTAGACTATAATGTGAAGATTTCAAAGACACAATTATGATAAAATTATGTTAGTCTTTCTTTCAGATATTCAATATTGGAAAATAACTGAACATCCAATAATTAATATTTTAAAAACTCATTTGAATGCGTTTGATGAATATCCAATTGAGAACTTTCACAGCTTATTACAATGTCATACTAGTGCAAAAGTAACAATAGGAATGTCTTTAAGAAGAGATGCAATATTTCTTGATCATTGTCGTCACGAAAATGCATTTGTTACATCTTTTGAAGCAAAGCGTGATTATCCTTATACAGAAAAAGATCTGGATAATTTGGTAAAATAATCTACTATTTTTTTGTTAGATTTTTTTACTAATTTGTAACAAAATCCAAATAAAACTGAATTAAAAAAAGAAGGAAAAAAAAATAAAAAAGATTTTTATTATTTTTCTGGTATTCAA
>CAJVQA010009266.1:0-12224 GCA_910591915.1 Cetraspora pellucida | reverse complement strand
CCTAACTGCAAGTGTTGGCCTTGGTCATAGCATATATACATATAACTATTTTAAATTATTAATAAAGATATAAGCAAAGGCCTTACCTTAATATCAAAAAAAAAAAAAAATAGAAATAAGATATCTTTTTGAAGTTGTTTTTTTTTTTAAATTAAAAAATAAAGTTAGATTAGTTTAATATAAAGATTTTTAATAAAAATGTCAATTTCTAAAAGAAAATTTTTATAAGTCTAAATTTTTCTAACATGTTTTAACAAATAATTTGTGAATTAATATCTTTACACTATTTTGATAAGCATTACTAATATTCAGAAGTATTTATAGTTTGTAAGTTTTTATAAGAGAGTTAAGAATTTTACTTTTTTTGGTAAATAAATGTATTTCTAAAATTTTAAAAATATTTATTTAATTTCTAAAATAAAATTAATTAAGTTTAGTTATTTGAAATTATTTAGAAGACTATTAACATTTAGTAAATGTTTTTTGATTAATTTTATAGTATTTGAATTTTCTAAAAATGAAATATTATTATTTATATATGCTATAAGAGAAGGTAATTTAAAGATTAAAAGTATAGTGAATGAAAGAAAATTTTGGCATTTTGAGAGAAATAACATTTTATATTTTGTTAAAAAGTAATTAGTTTTAAGTAGAACATTTTAAAAGTTTAAAATTTTTCAAAAGAAATATAAAGTTAAGTAAAAAATTAGTTTTTTGAAAGAAGTAAATATAGGCTTTTTTATATATATTATTTTTAGATATTTTAATAAAAATTTTTATATATTGCTTTGAATATTATTCTAAATATTTATTTTGAATAAATTTTAAGAAAAAGCCTATCATAGATGATTCAACAACTCTCCTTATTGATCACTTATACACAAAATTGTAAAAAAACATTTTAGAAGTTTATTAGAAAACAACTGTTAAAACTAACTTTACAGGTTTAATAAAAAAGATAGAGCTTGTAAAGAATGTATAACAAGAAGGTAAGTAGAAAATTAGAAGACCCAGTAAAGAAGATAGAAAGAAAAACACCTTAGTTAACATTTTGGAAAATAAAATTTTGAAAAATCTTCTATAACTTGAAAATGCAGATCTGTAGATCATAGCAATATGTGAATAGATAAACAAAACAAACACATGCATTGAAGAATGTGCAAATAAGCCCAATTTGAATAGTGTTAGACATAAAGTATAGAAAGCTCTAGAACAACAAGTAACAAATAAGAGCTAATAATAATTAGACTAAATATAAGTAGCACACAAAATCGAAAAGAAAGTCTAATAACAACATATATTAGAAGAGCATATTGGACAGTAAATAGCATATACAACAAGGTGTTTTTTAATCAAGCTAGTAGAATATTTGTAACACCAAACAGAGAAGATGAAATCATAATCATGCTAACAGAACAAAATGCATTAGAGGTTGCTTTGTTATATATAACTAGAGAAATAATTAAGAAAGCAGAAAATGAGCAGCCAGAAAAGAGAATTAATGTCATCAAACAAAACAAAAATAGTATAATACAAGAATCTACAACAAGACATACACAAGACAAAGAAAAAGAAATTCAACAACAGTTAACGAACTTGAATCAAAAACAAAAAAAAAGCATACAAAATGTCATAGAAAAGGAAAACAGAAATTGAAAAAACAGTTAAAAAAAAAGTGCAAAACAATGCAAAAAGTGCACAAAGAAAAGTAAGCATAAATGTAAGTCAGGTAAACAATAATCAAGAAAAAGAGAATTCATTTAGTCAAAAAAAAAATACAGAAAAACAAAAAGAGAAGCAAGAACAAGAAGACATTAGACTAGAAGTTGAAAAGAAAATTGACATAGTAGAAGAATCTCTTGAAGAGAGCATATAAGCTCCAAGCAAGAGAAATTGTAATCAGAACAACAGCCTACTTGCAAATATACTAGTATACAATATATTAGAAAAAACAAAAAAAGAATATATAAAATTTATCAGATGGTCTTTAAGAAATAACATATATGTCAAAGATATTAAAGAAGTTTTTAAAAGAGGAAACCTATAGGTAGAAGTTGCCTTTGACTATAAGTATGGCAAAAATAAAGCAATATAAAGAATTAGCAAAAAGAAAAGTGACTGATATAGAATAATACTAGAAGAAAAGAAGATATTATAAAAAGACAGATGCAATATAAGAAGAGAAGTCAAAAGAGAAATAGCAGCAAATTAAGAACTAAAGAAGAAAAACTCAATTGGAAAGAAAATAAAATTAAGATAAATGAAAACCAATACAAAACAAATAAAAAATCAAAAAACACAGTTATCTGATGATTTGAGACTTATTTGCAGATATGAACAAAAGAAAATTGGAATACATTTATAGAAAATTTAAAAAAGCCTATATAGTAAGAATTAAGAAATCCAAATATAAAGCCTTAGCAGTAGTCAAGATAAAGAAAATATATAAAAATATTCTATAGGCTATACCAGTAAACAATAATAAACTGATACAAATAACTAAAAAATAGAAGACCATGAAGCAAAGGAAGGACAAAGGAAATATATAGCAAAACTAACAGAATTACCAGAAAATGTTTTAGAAGTTTTATTACTATAAAGTTTAAAGAACAAAAGAGTTAAATTAGTTTACATCCTGCCAAATAGAAATGGAAACCAAAAAAGAACAGCAATAGTTATGTTTGCAACAGAAAGAAATATAAGAGCTGCCTAAACAAAACTGATAATATATAACAACTTTCAAGTCTATTGGATAAATAAAGGAAAAAAAGAGACAATGAAAAGAGAAAGTCTTGAAGTAAAGAGAGGAAAAAGCTGAAATAGGCACAGCTATATTTTATATGCAAAAGAGAATAGAAGTAGCAAAGAAAGACAAAAAAATAGAGCTTATGCAAAAAAGTACAGAAACAAAACTAGTGTAAGTCAGAAGAATATTCTACTAAACAAAAGAAGCAGATCTCAAAGCCAAAATAAAGGAAACCATACAAAAGATACAAAGATAAGAGAAGAAAAAGTAGAAGACTTTGAGAAAAGACCAAAAGAATTCAAGATTCATAAACAAGAAAGAGAACTATATATAGAGAACTTCTTGAAACAAATTTGAAAAAAATTAGAAAGATTTGAAGAAATAAGAGGTATAGCTAAAAAGGGCCTAGCTAATCACTTCTAAAAGCATCCTAGTTGAACTTATGAATATAGATGAGAAGATCAGAGATTTTCTGCATAGTGAGAAAAGAATTTTTAAAGAAAGAAGTAAAGAAAAATCTTCTAATTCAAAAGAAGTAAAGAAAAGAAAAAGAAAAGAAAAAGCAGAAAACACAAATACAAGATACAAGCAGTTAAAAAAAAAATGAAAAAAAAATAAAGAAATAAAAATTGCATATCACAATGTTAATAAACTTAAGATTAAAGATTGGAAATTAAAAAACCTGCTAGGCTGGGCAAAGGAAGAAAAAATAGCATTTTTGAAAATTATAGAAACAAACATTACAGAAAAAGAAGAGAAAATCTTGTTGCACAACCTTAATATAAGATTTAAAGATTACTGGGCAAGTGCAGTACCAAACAAGAAAAAAGAATCAAGTATTGGGATTTTAATAGACAAAACTTGAGAAAAACATGTTGGAGCAGTTAATAGACTCAGAAAATATATGATAGAAGTAAAGCTATACTTTAAACAACTAGTACTAATATTGATATAGATGTATATTTTACCAAACAACAAGGCAATTAGTAAGAAAATACAGCAAAAAGTTGTGGAGATAATAACAAACAAGAGAGAGCATACAGAAGTAATCATATTTGGAAATTTCAATTATACAGTTAACAACATATTAGACAGATTGCATCTACAAACAACAGAATATAAAAAATTGCCAATTTTCAATTGACTCAAGAGACAGGATTTTATAGACTCTTTTAGAAACCTACATCCAATAGAGAGAGTGTACACATAGTCAAATCAAAAAGCAGTAACAAGAATTAACTATATCTAATTGTCAAAAACAATTGCAGCTGGCTTTCAAGAAGCCAATATAGAGGAAGCAAAAGGTATAACAGATAGTAACTATAAGATATTAACAACAGTTATATAAGTAGAATATATAATTGTGAACTAGAGTTATACTAAAATCAAATACAAAGACCAAATGAAAACAATATATCTGTATAAGGAAGCAAAGCAAGAAGACTGGAAAGAATATGCTTAAAAGCTTCAAGTATAAATAGAATAGAAAAAAGTGCTAAAATAATTAGAAAAAGATAGAGAAAGCAATATATACAGTACAGATATGCTAGATTATATATGAAATGCAATAGAAGAAGCTATAATAGAAGCGGCAAATAAAAAATTTTCAAAAAAAAGATATTTAACACAAAAGCAAACAGATGACATCATTAAAAGAAACCACAGCAATATAGGTATATAATTAAATTACAACAAATAATCAAAAAAGTAAAAATAAGTAAAAACCAAAAGATAAGGAAAAAGAAAAAAGAAGAGATAAACAAGAAACTTATAGACATTAGTAAAAAAATATAAGTAGTGTTACTAAAACTACATAAACAATGGTCAGAAGCTTGGATAGATGACATAAAAGACTGGCAAAGAATTCTAAAAGGCAGAAGGAAAGAAGAGTAAGAACAAGCCCAAAGAAAACAGATAGAAGAAAATATAAATAGAAAATGTGAGATGATAAAAACTGATCAAGAATGAATAATTGCTAGCCTCTTGAACAAACTATACAAAAAGATAGTTCTGAACAGATTTATAATCCAAAGCAAAAATGAAACTATCCTAATAACAGAATCTAAAACTGTTTTAAATGGCCTAGCAAAACATTTTGAAAATCAATTCAGAAAGTGAAGAACCAAATTAGAAGAGATTCTTGAAGAATGAATAGAAGTATACAATCTAAAAGAGTGAATTAAGGAGTTCTGATATAAAAAGTTAGAAGAAAAGATAAAAGAAGAGAAATGAGAAAACACATTAAAAAAACTTAAAGCCAATACAGCTTCAGGAATTTCAGACATAAGCTACATTTTAATAAAATAAGCAGAAAAGAAATTACAGAAAATTTTCAGAGCCTTTGCAAATCTGATTCTAGAAATAGAAGAAATGCCACAAAAGTGAAAAATAGTACAAGTCTATTCAATCTCAAAAGATATAGATTAAAAATATAATTTAAACAATATTAGACCAATAGCATTAATTAAGACCTTTAAAAAGTTAGTCACAAAGGTGGTAACAAAAAAGCTAGGCAAAATATTTACAAAAAGAAAAATATTCAAAAGACCAAATTATGCAAGCTTGTCTGGCAGCTTAACAGAGCAACTAATATATATGCTAAATATGATAATGAAAGAAGCACAAGAGAAAAATAAAGAAACATAGATACTTCTACAAGACATGAAGAAAACATTCAATTTAGTCCTATTAAAAAGCTTAGAATGAGCTCTTAGAAAAGTCAAAGTACCACAAAGAACAACAAAATATATTATTAACCTCTTTTATAAATGTTAATTTAAAGTAATTACAGCTTATAGCCTAACAAAAGAAATAATGCAGAAGATAGTATAAATCAAGAAAAGGTGATTTTTTTACTAGTCTGATGGCTTTTCTATGTTCTACTGTTAGAAAGGATTCAAGAAGTAAATTACTGCACTATATAGTAGAGCAAAAAACACTAAAAAATACAGACATTAATTGTATTACAAAACATAAGCAAGCAGTGATTGCTTATGCAGATAATACTATATGAATAACAAATAGCAAAGACCAACTGCTAAGAACTCTTAAAATCGCAGAGAAGTTTTTCAAAATAAATGATATTAAAATAAATAAAACAAAGTCAAAGCTCATAGTAATGAATTCTAGACTGGGAAAGAAAGATAAAGGAATTATATTTGAACAGAGTAAAATAACAAAAGAATCAAAAAACAAAATTGTAAGATCACTAGAAATCTGGCTAAATAGCAGAATAAGAGAGTTACTAGTCTACAAAAAAGCAAAAAAAATAGTTAGCCAATAGTTAAAAACCTTAGATACAAAAAAATAACAATGAGCCAGATCATGTATATAAATAATACAATAATAATTTTAAAATTAAGATATCTTTTGCAGTTAACAAGAATGTTAAAAAAGATGATTGATAAGATTTATTAGCCAATAATATGTTTGATAAAACATAAGTGCAATATAATAAAAACAACAAATAACTGCATAATTAAGCACAAAGATCTAGGAAACTGTAAATCACTAAGTCAAGAAATAGCAACAAAGCAAATAAGTCATTTATTTGCAAGACTTAATAAAAAAGATACCTTAAGTAATTTAATAAAGCTTAGGATAGCTCAAGAATGTTAAAAAGCAGGCTTAACAAAAGACATTTGAAACTCTGAAAGAAGATCAGAAGAAATGAAGTATTGAAAGTACAACTTAGCTTGTTGAATAATAGTTAAAGCAAAAAAGATAAGTATAAGCATCAGAGCAGAAAATCAGCTATAGAAAGTATATAGTTATGGAATATGTATAAAAGAATTAGTTAGAATTGGATCATAGTGTTACAATCTAAAGTAGGATCATTGATAATTTATTAAAGATTGATTGCATAATTAAATAATAGTACATATTAATTAATAAGTTTAGCATGTATATAGTGTAATTAGTAGATATAGGGTATTTAGCATAATTAGTAAATATAGAATATATAGCATATATAGAGAATATAGCGTATATAGCATATATAGAAGATATAACAGATATAGCATATAAAGTAGATATAGCATATATAGTGTATAGAGCATAAATAGTGTATTTAGCAGATAGGAAAAAAGTATATAAGTAATGTGTTTAAAATATATAGAGAATATAGAATAGATAGGACGTAATAAAGAATACCCATCTTACACTCGCCAAATCCAATGCCTCTTTCGAGTATAGTAACGTCCAATGTTACATGAATGACCTAATGGCTACCCTATGAATAGGGAATTCTAGGGTAGTTCCGACCAGTATCATTACAATAGACAGCAAGTAGTAGTACAATAAATGAAAGAGATTTAATATATTTGAATCAACTCACAAACATAAAAGGAAAAACCTAATTATATGAAAACAGCTCAAAAGTCTTCTAGGGTTGTTATACAAAGAGAAAAAAGCTAAATGATTCAGTAAAATAGAAAAAAAGAGATTAAGAATATAGTTAACTAGAGAAATACATAACCAATACAAGATTAGTAACTACAACACACAGGCACTAATGATTATTTGGACAAAAATATCAGAAGACAGAAGAAAAGAAGAGTGAATTGTATATGAACCAAAATATAATCATTAACTTAGTAAGATATCTAAGAAGAAAAAAAAATTTTTGCTAAGTATTGGCTATTACAGAAAGTAGAAAGCAAAATATATACTGAGATAAGTAAATATAAAGAGTGTGAGAACAGGACAGAACCAAGCATAGATAATTGCAAAAAGTGAATAAGATAGAACAATAATATAAAGGCAGTTTCAAAAACATTAGTAAAGAAAAGCAGTAACAAGATTAATACAACAATAGAACAAAAGCTAAAAAACAGAATAATAAAAGAATAAAAAAAAGAAGAAAGAAGTTTAATTAAGCTAAAACAAGTAGAAGAACTAGAGATGAAACTATTCAAGAAGCAAAAATTTGATAGTAAAGTTACAGATTACTTAATAGAAGTTCTAACAAGAAACAAGAAAAGAAATAGAGACAAATATATTCTTTATAAAAATAGAGCATTATATAAAGAGAAAAAGAAAATATTATTGAAAAAATGAGCATTAGTTTGATGCAGGTTAGTAACAAAGAAGACTGGCCAGAAGAAAAAATAGCACTAGGACTTGAAGGTTGGTTCTTAGTAACAACAGCAGAATTAGCAACAATATAGTTAGCAATTTTAATTATATCAGAGAAAAAGTGTATAAAAGTGCATACAATTAGCTTTATAGCATTAAGGCATATCAACAAAGCAATTTAAGAAACAGAAGATGACAAAGTTTTGAAAAAAAGTAATATAGATAATAAATATTGTAGGTTTACTCAAAAGCAAGAACAATAGAATAAAACTAGTTAAGGTTAAAGTCACAGTAATGATAAGTGAAATAACAAAGCAGATTTATTTGCAAAAAAAGAAGCAACATGTGAAAGAACAATAGTTACAGAGAAGATCAAGTGTGATACAATAAAGTACTACTTAGAATAGAAAATAGAAAAGTTAATATACTAGCAAGACTTCTTTGTAAAATATTCACAAATGCCAAAAATGAAGCTAGTTGAAGAGAAACAAACCAATTCGAGCACTAAAGCCAGAAACTAAGAACATATGATATAATTAGTTAAGCTTTTGGAAAGAAATGAATAGAACAAAGGGTGTATATAATAATAATTGGTTGAATGGACAAGTTGTCTAGTAAAGGTGTAAACTAATTTGGTAACATTAGTGCCAAATAGGTAAGTATAAGAGATAGCATTTGTATAGAATATATGAAGTAGGAAGTTCATCTGATAGAATTTTAATTCTAAAGAATTTAAAAGTAGAAGACTGAAAGCTATAAGAAAAGTTGAAGATTTTTTGATTATTGTTAATGTAGAGCCAAGTAGCTTGCCAATTAACTTGATTAAGGATTTTATATCATTTTTGAAAGCAGTTTTGTGTTATTCAAAGTGCATATATATGTGCATGACATATTGTATGAATGCTGTAATAAATAGATAACATTAAGAGAAAATTCTCAAAAGTTAGAGTATAAGCTAAGTTGTAAGTATTATAAGGTATAAAAATAAGATATAGCAGGTTGTAATGGTTATGTGCTAGTTGGTCAGCAAGATTGTTATATTTATCATTTTGATGAGCAGTAATTTTGTGAAAGATAATATAAATATTATATAATTTGATAAAGTTGATAAGTGTATTCTATAGTAAGAAATATGATATATAAGTATATGATATAGTTGTTGAGTTTGAAAGACTGTTGTATTTAGAGATTATAGATTGTAAGTCTGTATATATGTTTATAGTACAGTTTTTAGAAGCAGTAATAAGGGCTAATAGAATAGCAATAAGCTTAGACTTGAATAAGTAAGGCCAGTATTTAGTTTGAGCTTGGAAGGTATAAAGTATAGAGTCATTTGAAACTTGAGCCTATCCGATACCCATTGAGCATTGTGAGGTACCCAAGTTTATGACTAAGCCATCTGTATAAAAGTAAAGTTCTGACAAGTTGAAATTATAGTTAGCAATTTGTTTAAGGTTATTTATAAGTAAACTGTGTTAAAAGATATTTGAAATTAAGTATGTTGTAATAGTAATGTTAGAAGTATTTGAAGTTTAAATAGGATGTCTAATTTTAATAGAATATATAAAGTCAAGATGGTTAGTATTAAAGTTAAGAGTTTTGTTGTATGTATTAAGTCAACTATAAAATTTGGTTGAAACATTAATAGGAATAATGATTGTGCATTTGTTAACTATTGTATAAGAATTAAAATGATAGCCTGGGCATGCATTTGATTAAATAGATAAGAGAGAATAGAGATGAGTAAATTGTAATTCTATGTGGTATTGCCAATGAGTTATAAAAACAGTTCCAGATAGTAAGGGCTGTCTTTTAGCTTTGCTAATAATGATTTTATTGTTAAGAACTGTAATAAGCTATAGTTTTTTCTGTGAAGAAAAATATCCAGTTGTATAACTATAATAGTTTGTATTAGATAAGTGTAAATATTGATAAAGAGTACAATTGTAAAAATAATTTGTAATTTGGTCCTCCAAATAGGTAAACCAGAAGGGTTGTTTGCCTTTAGGAATTTTGTTTATATATGCCAAAATATGTTTTCAGTCAAGAAGACATGAGTTGTCAAATATGGTAAGTTGGTCTAAATATAAAATGCTATAATGTCTGAGTTGTTTCTTGAATGTTATATATTTAGAATATGAAGACAGTAGTAATTCAAGTGAGATAGAGCCCTCTTGAATAGTGCATGAAATATTGTATAATAAATTAGATGTAAACATTACACCAAAGTGTTTAAAAAGTTGAATAATCTTAAAATTAACTGTGTGTTTGTTGGAACCATCAATAATAGAATTATTGTGTATTAAATACTAGTAGGTGACTATAAATTATTTTGAAGTTGTTGGAGTCTAATGTGAGTACTTATTCTCAAAAGGTCAGGTGAATTGAGTTTTTTGGTAAAGTTCATAATATAGTGTTGTAGTTGAATGTCCTATATATTATGAATATTGTAAAGTTGAGGATGAAGTAGTGTACTTGTTGGGATTGTGTGATTGAGTTTAACCTTATTTTTAACAAGTCCAATATGGCTTGTAAGAATTTTGTTGCATGTGTTTTGACTAAGAACAACATTGTAAAGATGATACTCAATTGTAGGAATAATAACAGTATTAATTATATATTATGCATATGTGTTAGTAATTTGTTTAATGCTTGTGATTTTGATAAGATGTAATGACTCTGCAGTAATAAGTTTAGTTTGTTTAATTTGTTTGTTGTTAAGTATAAACTAGCATCCAAGAAATTTAAATAGTTCATTTAATAGATATAGATTAAGAGAATGATTATTGTATATAATAGGAGTATAGTTAGTTGAGATATTGTTAGTTGTTAATAAGAACTTGGAAGGGTTGATTTGAATATTGGTCATATTAAAGAAAGATTCAGCTGTTGATAAGATTTGCGATAGCTTTTGTTGTGAGGATGCAATGCATAAAGTGTCATCCATATAAGCAAGAACTGAACAATATAAGTTAGATTTGTTGTATGTTTTGTGTTTAAGATTAGTAGGCCAAAAAACTTATATAGTATAATCTTTAAAGTTGTTATAAATGTAGGTAACAAGTGAGTCATAATAATCCTTTACAAAAGTGGAGTAATAGTTTCATCCTGATCAATTTTATTAAGTACTAGATATAATGAAATAAGACCAAGATTTGTAATGACTTGGTTGTATTAATCAGTAAGTATGTTGATGATAGCATTAGTAATAGAGTTAGGCAAGACAAGGCATTGAAGAGACTTTTGAAGTAGAATTAGATTAACAGAATCAAATGCTTGGCTTATATCTTGTAATATAAGCCAGATTGATTTTTGATTACATAATGCATCTTCAATGAGATTGTTAAGTATATGAATAGGTATAGATGTGCTGTTGTTAGGTAAAGCTATGTAATTGTATGATATAGAATAGGATGCTATAAAAATATAGTACTAATCCTAGTAGTAATAATTTTTGTATACACTTTTTGAATATGTTCAATAAGACTTATAGAGCGAGTAAGATTTAAATTATCATTAAATGTATTACATTTGGAAATAGAATATATTTTGCTGTATTTCTATTGCTTAGAAATCTAATTTGAAGTAAAACAGCAATTAAGTAAAGCAGTAATAGCTTTAATACAGGTAGTGTCTGCATGTTTAAGCATTTCATAGCTAATGCCTGTAGAACTACAGGCTTTTCCATTTGGAAGTTTTAATATAGTTTGAAGAACTTTTTCTTCAGTAATAAAAGAGTTAAAAGAGTTGTACCACTGGGTGTTAATGTGTAATTGGGGTTGATATTGTGTATGCCAAAGTCGTCAAACAAGTGTTGATCAATTGGTCAATATGCTATCTAGTTACAAAAATAAGATTGTATATGCTGTTTGATAAGGTTTGGTTTTGTAATTAGTTGGTCAGAAAGTTTAATATTAGAAAAATAAATTGGAGGTTTGTGATGGTTAAGAATACTATTAATAGCTTGTTTAGAATGTGTTACAAGAGTTTTACATCTTTTTTTAATAGCTTGGTGTATTTGTTGTTAAAGTAATAATGAGTTTTCAATATGACAAGCATGATAGAGTTGCTTTCATATGTCTTGTGCATGTTGAATCCAGCTATATAAGTCATTATATAAGATAAGAACTTGAAAATTACATTTAGATCTATTGTTAATAATCTGAACTTTAATATTAATTAGTTCAATATTAGGATTGTTATTAGAACTTTTAATAATTTTAATTAAATATCTAAACTCCTTTAATAATAAGTGAAGTAGTATAGAATGTAGAGAGAATTAATAGTTGTAGCTATATTTACAAGTTATTTTATTAGGAATAGAGTGTGTTGCAGTATTAATGATTGCATATTCAATTTTATGCCAAGTAGTTTCAATGCTTTCATTAGTATTGCTATTAAG
>CAJVQA010009265.1:0-12225 GCA_910591915.1 Cetraspora pellucida | reverse complement strand
TCAAATATTAAATATATTTATTTAATTGCAAGTTAATATGTAAAATTTTATGTAATTACATTTTAATTCAAATGTATTAAGTTGGTGTATCACGCTTAATGAGATGACCAATACTATAATATAAATATTATATAGGTAATTGTCTAAATTTTTGCCATTAATGGAATTTGAACACTCAACCTAGCACTTGGAAGGTTGACAACCTGATTACTTAACTAGGTTGCCACACCCCTAAATATAAAATTTAATTGTAAGTTTTATGTTATATTAAAACTTATATTTTTTTATAAAATATTTTTTTTTATTTTATGTTGCTCTTAAAATGTAATGTCACTATTTTAATAATTTTAATTAAATTTTTTTAAAAATATTTTTTTTAAATTTTAAATTTAATTTTAAAGTCAAATTTGCAAATTTTATATATTTTACATATAAAATTTTTAATCATAAACTTTATAATTTTAAAAAAAATAATTCTCAATTTGTTTGTCTTAGTGAAACTCAAATATTATAGAATATAAACATTGAATTTACTAATTAATTTAAGAATATTGACTTTTATGATTATATAAATTTCAATTTTTTATATATTTTACTATAAAAATGATTATCAGATGTTACTTTTATTAGCTACTATACATATTTGTAGATTGTTTCAAAAAACATTATTCTTATTGGGTAATAACTTATATTAGTAATTTTTATATATATTTTTGCAATAAATATCATTCTCATTATAGTGATAGTAAATTTTCGATGTAGTAAAAAATTTTTAAAATATATAATTATTAAAATTAAATTCAATATAGTCAAGTACATACAATAATCATTCATCATAAGTTATAATAAAGTTTTTTTTTCTGGCTTAAAAACTTTATTATAATAAGTATAATATATATGATATTTTTTTCTTAATTACATTTTTTCAAAACTATTTTTTTATAAATAAAGATAAGTTTTGTAGATTATAATGAATTATGTGCAGTAATCATTATATTATTAAAAAAGAAACTAATCATTCTTTTTCACTTTTTCTATTCTGTAATCTTGTAGAATTTCTTATACATTAAAGTTTTTTAAATAAGAAAAAACAAAAAAGAATATCTTTGAAAAAGTAAACACGAAATATTGTTACAAATAAGAGGCCTGTAGCATATTCTCTTTCTCTAAGATCTAATATAGCCTTTGAAAGCATTAATTACCAACTCTTATGAACTGTAATTGGTTATGCAAGATTAATAAGAAGTTGTAAATATAAACAAACTATAGATTTTGTTTTTCAAGTTAGTCTTATAAATAATATAGAGACAAGTCTTTTGTTTTCTATAGCTGTAATAAAAGAATCATTGTAATTGTCAAATTCAACAAAAACTACACTTAAGAAAAAAGATAAGCATTTGCTTTCTTTGAATAATATTCTTGAATTGTTCTTATTAAATAATTGACTAATCTTACCTCAGTTTATAAGTTAGCTCTAAGCATAATGTGTGCATCTCTTGTAAGCAACAAGCATGCTTTAAGATCTTTTATCATATTGGAATTAGCTTTAAATGTCTTATAATCATCTAAATTATATATAATATGAACTTTGGTAACAGGACAGTTTAGGAATCTAAGCTTATTAAAGTTAACTTTATCAACACCAACTTTTTGAAATAAAAAAAATATAGCATCTAAAAATAAAAATTATTTATATCTGATAAATTAGTAAATTGAGTAATAAGTATTTTCTAGTCATTCATTATAGTTTTTTCATTATGTAGCCATAATAAAATATCCCTAAAATGGCATTAATCTTCTAAATCATCAAATTGTTATTTAATAACATCAAGTTTATAGACTTCTCAAATCTGCTTATATGTAATTATACAATTATTTAATAATAGACTACATTAGAGAATTGAAAGGTATATGCAATCATTAAGTACTAGTAGAAGCTGTCCAAAATTACCAATAAGAATTATAGATTGGTTACCAAAAGACTAGTCTTTTTTTTTAAAAAAAGCTTGGTGTAACTGCATATCAATTAAAGTGAGCATTTTTCATCTGATCATGCTTTTTTCATTAATAACAATATATTTTATATATTGTAAGTTTTTTGTAATTGTTTTAGTAACTCTTTATTTATATCAAAGTTAGTGCTATTTATAGAAATAGAGAGTGCTGAGTAGACAGTAATTCTATAGATGTTAAATGCTGCAGTCTCTGTTGATGCAATCACAAGTATAGATAATTTAATATTAGCATTATGGTACTTTGTTATTTCTAAAATCCTATACCAAATTGTTGAAATTAGATATAATTTTTCAGTTCTAGTAGCTTCAATGTTAATAATTCTTAGAAGTTTAATGTTGTTAGAATCTGTAATTAATGCAATATAATGCTTTTCATTCTATTTAAATATTAACTTTTGCTTGTTATTTAAAGTTTAAAAATTAACTATATTGACAATTTTATTATTTTTTTTTTTTAAAGGCCATACTTGTGATAATATTTTATTAACTTTATATCAGATTAGCTATTACAACTATTTTTACAGAGATGAGAGTACAGCTAATTATGCATGCAACTTTTGGTTGCTTATTTAAGTAGTTCACTTTAAGGTTCTATATTAGATGCTGTACCTATAACCTACTAGGAGATTATTTATTTAACCCTCTGATCATCTGCCTTGTTATATTGGAATCTTCAACTTACCTCCCATATATATCTAATCAGTATACTATCTGAGCAGTATAGTTACTTACCTTTTTTGTACTAGTTTTTAAGCTGTTATATGTTTCAGAGTACATTACCTGCCAGTAAGGCACAGGAGGCCTCCTGTTGTTAACTATCTACCTATTTTTAGAACACTAACATGGGCTACTCTTACAGAGTTTATCCAGACCTCAGTACTGACTTCACAGCATATTTCTAGTACTTTTAATATACTCCTGTTTTGAATCCAGACTCTCAATTCAGATAACTCAAAAGAACTATGACCTGTTTTTAGTATATTGAGGCTGACCCAATATTCTTTTCCTTAAATCTGAAATCTAGTGGCCTGGTTGATGGTACTCCTTACCTAAGGTTCTTGTCTATCCGAATTCTTTACATTGGTATCTATTTTTTAGGTCTAGCCTTTACAGTAGTACTATCAAAGATCTGTATTATCTCTTTGCCAGAATTTCCAAGTAGACTCAGGATTTCCAGTTCTACAGATTTACATGGTCTAAGAACTTATTTTAGGTTTGCACTGCCTGGTACTGGTTTGCATTCCTTTGTGTAACAGATTACACAGATGCCCCAGACCTGCCAGTCATGCTGATGTGACCATAATTACAGGTATCTTATCTCAACTAATCAACAGAATGCTATCTTCATAATACTGTCTATATATTATATAGGTGATTATTCAAATTTTGCTATCAGTAAGTTTTGAACTCACAACCTACCACTTGGAGATATGACAACTTATCTACTTTACTAAGTTACCACATCTTTTATATTGATAATTAGATTTTTGACATCTATATTATTTTTATTGTGAACTTGCTATAGAAAATTAGATACATCTGCAATGTTGATATTTAGATAATGTTGTCTGAAATTACTAACTTAGTCATAGTTTTTATTTATTTTGCATGAGCCCAAATTTAAATAATTATCAATAAATGTATTTGGGCCTATTTCTGCTAATAACATTTGCTTAGACCTTATTTCTTCATATTTATCATCTTGTTGTTCATTGTCTTTAACACTAAACTTATTCTCTATACTATCTATAGAAGAACTAAGTAAATCAACAGGATCTCTTTTAATTTCTTCAAAATAATAATTGAAAAGGTTTGTTCAAGAAAATATATCATTCATAGCTAGCTGCTAAAGGTTTCTATAATATATATAAAGCAAAACTTTTAAATAACAGAATTCTTTCCAATAAGAACTATTTTTTTGAAATAATAGTTGAGGCTAGATGCATACTATATTTTTACATTTATATAGTTTCCAACTGTCATTTAAAAATTTGTATTTTAAATAGAGTTAATAAAGTGTTATATTTTTTAGCTTATTAGATTGATTCTAATACTTTTGCAGAAATGATTGCATTATACATTTAACTTTTTTAATTATTAAAAATTTGATGTCATTTTTAGCTTCATAAAGTAATTATGACACATCTTTGTTGAGATTTAAAGATACAAACTGGCAACTAGAATGGTAAAATGGTATACTAAAAAGAAAATGGCAGGTTTCTTGTGCAGAAATATTATGCTTTGCAACAGTATATAAAAGTAACTTCTAAAATAAGACAAAGATGAATTATTGGAATTGCTATTAGAGAAAATACAATTTAATATATTTGAAAAAGCTTTAGATTAAGGTTCAGATTTGCTTGAATATTTATAAATATACTAAAGAATGGCATGAGTGCTAAGAACTGGTTTTAAATCAACATTTATATACTATTTTTGAAGATGAAGTCGATCATAAGGATTGATATAAGAATCATTCCTTGCTGTTACAAGTTTTATTTTTTTTTTATATATATTAAGGTGAGTACTTGCGATCCAAAATTTTATTGATAGTATATTTGGCTAATAGTTGCATTACAACTACAGAAGGCAATCATAGAAAGAGTGTACAACTAGTCACTTATACAACTTTAGTTATTGTCTAATTTAAATAGTTTGCCTAAAGGTTTTATACTAGTTGCTATATCTGAAATCTGTCTGTAGATTCTCTATTTAACCACTTTAGTTTTCATATTTACCCACCTACCTTTGTCTACCAATGACCCTAGCTAATGCCAGTAAAAATATGACATAACCACTAAGTCTTTAAAGCAGTTCATTTACATAAGAAACCTTTGATCTTGTACTAAACCTTCTAGAATCTTCTGTATTTTATTCTTACAGATGACCTAATATTGCTATGACCAAGACCAACACTGGTAGTTAGTGCATATTATTAAACCATTATGCCCTTGTAGAGTTTACTCCAACTCTGATACTGACTTCATAACATATCTCTACTACTTTGATATTCAATTTAAGTTCTACCAAGCTTTCAAATCAGATAGCCTGGAAAGGCAGATCATAATCATACACTTCTGGTTTACATGTTTACTAGCATGTAACCTTTTTCTCTAGAATGAGTTCTGGTGACCTGGTTAGTTTCATTCAGCCCCTTCTCAAAGGCCAGCTTTGTGCCTAGTTTTATAAGTTCTAGCTTCATTTTATAGGTCTAGTCTTTATAGTAGCACTGTTGAAGGTTCAGATTACCTTTCTACTTAGATCTTTCAAGTGGGCTTTCATCTTCCTATCTGGTTTCTATAATTTACACAACCTAAAGACTTATCTTGGGTACATATTACCTGGTACCGGTTTGCTGTTACAAGTTCTGAATGGCTATAATCATCATTTCATATAAAGGTGTATTCTACAATCTCTTTTGAATAGTCAAATTTGCAAGATTGGTCACCTGCACAATTATTTTGAAGACAATATAAAGCATTACATTTGATATAATATTGCAATTTATTAATTAACTTAACATTATTCTGCAGGTTATTGTTCAATTCATTGTCACATTTTCATCAAAGATGCTAATCAGGTATAGGTCCATCTATTCCTGAATTTATTATAATAACTAAAGAATCTAAATACTGTATTACTTTAACCATCATTTTATTGTCTTCTTTCATTTTTTCCTAATTAATTATTGATGCATTTTTACATATTCTGATGCTATATATATGAGCACTGCTATGATGTTGCCACGCAAAGTGATATCACCAGTTCTCCAAATTCCATTTAGGAATTAATACATCTTGCAAGAAATGTTTGAAGTAATTTCAAACAACCATACAGCAATGTAAAAATTATTAATTAAGTCTTGATGTTAATGCTTAGATAAATTTTATTCTGGCACTTTTAGTTGATTCTTACTATGTAGTATAAGTTTGTAAAATTTTGGCCAATATAAATCAGCTGCACTAAATAAAAAAATATTATATCTTGTAATCCTAATTGTTTAATTATGTCTAACAATTCAACTTATTGTTTAATTCAAAATTGTCAAGTTTTATGCAAACTTTCTTTATATTATATAACTTGATTGGCCAGATGATTATTTCTTTAACTATTTCTTGTACCTCTTCAACAGTAAGCTGTTTATTGCTTAAACTTTGCTTTATATAAATTCTTTCTTCTTGTAGTGCCCTTCATCACATTTGTAAATTTAATGCAAAGTATCACTAATGAGTATGTTACACAAACCTTCCATCTTTATATTTAAGCATATGTTAGAAATATTTAGCAGGTTTACATCTTTTATATGCTCTGTATAAAGATCAACATTACCAGTTAGATATAGTGTTAAAAAGACACATGCAATATATCCAGAAGTATAAAATTTATTAACAATATTACTATTAATATTTGGTCATAAAATTGGTATAGCTTTGTTTTGCATGTGAGCAAGTGTATTACTAATAACTTTATTTTTACTTTGTGATAAAAGAATAATAAAAACAGAATTGCATATAAGTATAACTTCATTTTCAGTTTTATCATTACTTAAATTTTCATTTTCATTTTCATTATCATTCATGTGCTGGTTTTCTGTGCTTTAAATCTATTGAAGACAGGTATTGATAGGACTATTTTCAGATTATAATTGCAGTACTTTATTGTCAATAATAATGTTGATGTAATACCAATTGTTTGTTTTTAGCTATATAAGTGCCTATGCAAGTTTTATATAATGAACTTGAAAATCTCTATGTGCTAAACCACTTGTTGTATATCTTTGTACAACAAGTACATTTGATAATAATAGATGATAAGAAAGACATGTTATAAATTCTTATACATCTTGAGAAAAGTTAATAACATTTTTTCTATATGCATACTGCCCTTCATAAAGACAATATACTGAGATTACAAGAAAGATTTGTGCAATTAGCATCTCTTCTATCTTAGTAAGACCTTGAAGTTCTTTGAGCACATCTTCTAGATCCATGTTATTTTTTGCAGCAAACTTTTTTGGAAAAGTCTTATCATTATAGCATTAACAGCACTTTTCTGTAATTAATTTAATAGATAAGAACTGCTCATTGCACATTAGACAAAGTTTATTCTCAAATTTATTTACATCATTTCAAATTTTTGCAAAAGTTCTTAATTATATTTGGAAAGTAATAATGAAGGCATTCTATTATAATTGGTTTGAATTAAACTTTTTAGATATAGACAATGCAATAATTATAATATAAACATTTCTTGATTTTTATTAGGATGCTCATTCACAGTTTTTAAAAGATACTTTTTATACAATGCTTTTTGTTAGTACTTTCATTCATTTTTTCTGTCCAAATATGTTTTTTATTTTTTTGCAGTTTTATTAGCTATTTTTTTACTTTTATTTTTATGATTGTGTGCATGTCATTTCTTGTGCTGTTTAGATGTTTCATTTTTCTTACTTTTGTGTTTTTTAAGTGCTTTATGTTTAAAATAATCTGCTATTCTTTTCTTTAGAAAATTTTGTGCTAAAATTTAATTATAGGAAATTTTGTAGTTTTTTTTAATTAATTCTCTGAAATACTTTTTACAAGATTATAACTTAACATCTTTTTTGTTAGTTAATTATTTATATGATAATATAGTAGACATATTAGAGCCTTTTAAACTGATATTAGTATTGAGAAATTATCAAGTTTGAAGATATTATAAACTATTAGATTTATTTATTATAAACAGACTTGGTAAATTAATTTCTTATCAAATTTGACAAGTTGTTAATTTTGACAAAATCAGTTTTGGAAAATTTAACAGTACTATCTTTTATTATAGAGCAGGTAGTTGTATTAAAAATATATTCTTATTCTTATTAACAGGTAACTTATTACTTCACTAATTACTTTTAAATTTTTGTAATATTAAACAAAGTACTTATTAGATTTCATTTTGTTTAATTATTAGCATTATACAAACATGAATATAAAATGTTTGGCATAGATAAGTTAGTTAAATTAAATTAAATTAAGTTTTATTATTATTAAAAGTTATATTATTTTACATTATATTTAAATATATAGTATAAAGAAAAAATTAGAGTTGAAATTTTTTTTGAATTTTCTATATTAAAGCAATTATATAATTTTAGTTATTTGCAATTTTTTTATTGATATGTTCAAATTAATCAATTTTAAAATTGATAATTTAATTACAAACAAATAATGAACTTGTAGCTATATTAAGAATATAAGTTTTATTGAAAATATCATTTCTTTTACTATAAAGTGCTGAGTATTTACAAATGCTTGAGAAGATCTGCTGCATATTTATTATTTGGTTTTGCATTTATTAATGTTTTACACCAACTAGGTATTATTTGAAATATAAAAATTTTACTTCTCAAAATATAATAAGTAGTCTAATATAAATTTAATGTTATGAATAATTGTAAAATCAGATAATGTATGATTTTTAAAATTTATAAACTTTTTTGTTAGCTTTTTTTAATAATTAAGTTAGAATTTAAGATCTGAATTATTAATAAAAGAATATAGGTAGATTTTGATAGTACTTATATTTTCAAATTGAAACCTCGATTAGAAATGTCAACAGTTATATTATTATAGACAAATTGCCAAATTTTGATATTTATAAATTGACTAAGTTAAGTTAATTACTTATTCTATATTAAATATATATTTTTGTAATGTCTTTAATATTTATATTCTTTTTTCTGAAGTTTTCGGATATTTTCTATATTTATATTATGTGCAAAAGTTTGTCTAATTCACTAATAAATTTAGTTTAAAGTATTTTTTAAAAAAATAAAAACTAACTATAATAAAGTAAAAAAAAACTATATAAAAGATTTTATTAAAGCTGTAAGACAATTTAATTCTTATTTATTTAAAAAAATTAGCTTAGTAATAAGTTGATTTTATTGAGTTTTAAGAAGTTATTGCTATAATAACTTTTTTAAATAGATAAGAATTAGATCTTATTTTTGACTATAAAGTCTTATAGCTCTAAAGAAACTTTCTATATAGCTTCTTTTATTTTATTATAATTAGTTTTCATTTTTTAAAAAGTACTCTAAACTGTATAAATAATGTAAAATTAAATTAAATTTATTAGCTAATCAAACAAAATTCTGTTTATAAATATTTATAATCCTAAATTAATCTTTTGAAAATTACTAACTTAGTTGACTAAGTCAACTTTATTGACTAATATCAAATCAACTACAAACACTATTTTGTGAGCAATCTGCATTATATAAAATTAAATAGCACATTATTATTGCATAATTGTGAAGTATATGCCAATCAACTAATTAAATTATATTATGAATAAAAAAAAATAAGTTTATAAATATATTTTTTAAATAGCTATTACACTATTTGAGAATCTATTATCTATTATGCCCAAAGCTCATTATAAGACTCATTAATCTCTATATATATATACATATATAAAGTTTTAACTATTCTTATTACTAACTCTATTCTTATTACTAACTCTATTTTTATATATTGACATTTTTTATACTTTAAACCTCTAATGTAACTTAAAAATCACACAAAAAAAAATCTTTGTACTGTTAGTTTTTTTTTAAATAATAGTTATATTTAATGATTTAATAATTATATATAGTTCTATAGTAAAAAATTTTACTTTCTAGATCAGGTGTCAGATTATTTTGTATAGTGACAGTTGGTATTTATTTAAAAATAGTAATTTTATAAGTTTAATTTTATTTTTTAAAAAAGTACTTTAAACTTTATAAATAAAAATTTAATTTTAATTAGAAACTAAAAAGTTTTTTTATAAATGTATATATATAAAACTTTAAAAATTTTTAAGAAATCTTTTTTATAAAAATTAATTGTTAATATTTAAAAATAAATATTTTTAATAATATTAAAATTATATAAAAAAAAAATTCAAATAACTAATTAAAAATTTTTAATATACAAATATGTTATTATACAATTAAAAAAATAATATATTAAGCTTTGGACTTACAACAGTTTTTGTTAACTTAGTAGGTTAGAGCTGGCTTAGCTTTTAACTTTATAACTAAAGTTTAAGCCAAAATTTTAGTAGTTATAATTTAGCTATAGCTATTAATTTAGCTTTAGTTAGTTAGACAAATAATTAATTAGCTATAACTTGAGCTATAGCTTAAGTCAGTTAAGCTATGGCTTAAACTATATATAGTTTAAACTATAGTTTAAACTATAGTTTAAGCCAGTTAAGCTATAGCTTAAATTATATTTATTATATTTATATTGATATAAGTGTTACTAAAAAAAAAACTAGTAATTCTAAAAATAGATTTATTATAAATTTTATAAAAAATCAAGTTTTAGAATTGCAGTGTTTTTTTTAGTGATTAAGAATATTAATGACTTAAATATATAGCTCAGTTTAGTTTAAAAAAGTTATAATTAAGTTATAACTAAGTTACAATTAAAACTAAAACTAATAGTTATTTTTTTATAAGTTTAAGTAATTTTTAATTTTGGTTTAAGCTATAACTTTATACTATTGGTTTGGTTTAATTTAGATTAGCTTCAACTTGTAGCTAAAGCTAGTTTTAAGTAAAGCCAATAACATCTTTATTATAGATATTATTTTAAAATAACAAATCAAATTTTAATTATAAAGAATTTACTTATATATAGTAATTGATATAATAAACAAAATTTTAACAATAAAATATATATATTTTTTCTTAAATAATTTTTATTTTTTGGTTTGTTAAAGTTTCTGTTTTTAAAAAATAATTTTTATTCAAGTATTATCAAGAATAAAAGCTTTTATAAATTTTTTTATATTGCAGATTACAACTAATTGTATATGTATTTTGATATTTAATTTAAGTAGTCTGTCTATATATTACTATATAAGTTTTATATTAAATATTATATCTACAAGCTAATTACAGATCTTGTCTATTTAAACTCTCTGTATATGCAATTCATTTATATAAAAAAATATTTTCAAAACATAGTCTATTCAAAGTTCTTAATTCTTATTATATAAGAGCTGTATAGGAAAAACCTGTAAATAAAATTTTATTTGTTAATTCTATATTGATTTTAATTATTTGACATTAGGCATAACCAATCATTATGTATGACAAATAATCATTTATTATATAATTTAAGTAGTAAATATTTATTTGTCATTTTCTATAATTGGTTATATTTCAGTGCCAAATTATTAAGATTTGCATAGTAATTAATGAATAAAATTTTACTTATAGGTCTTTTCTATACAGCTCTCATATAGTATTCTTAAAACTATTTTATTTTTAACAGAAAACTTACTGAAATTATTTATTTTATATATAGTTAATTTAGTTTTATAAAACATACTATAGTCTAGACTAATACTTACAATTAAAGATATTTTATTAAATTACTACTATTGTTACAAAGTTACAAATTTTAACTATTTAATATATTTCAAAACATGTTTTGCAAGAATTTTATAAATATCTTTTTTTTGTTATAAATCTTTAATACTTCTATATAATATTTATATTTATTTTTATTAACACATTTAGATTTAAATAAAAATAATCTAGCAATTAATTGTTTTGTACTAATTTTTAAAAATGATCTTTTATATTTTGTATTATAGTATTCATAACATTTTAATATATCTTTAAAGTTATCTTTACAATTTTTTCTTTTTTTATATTAGGATTATATCCAAATAGTTTATATTTGTTATAAGTTTTTAAAATATACTGTATACTAAGCATTCTTTATCTATATTATTTGTAAATTCAAAATAAAGATTTGTATCAAAAAGTAACTTTAGACTAGATTCTTTTTTTGTTTTAGAATTATATGTTCTAATATATATTTGTATATTTTTTTATTTTTGCAAAACTTTAAACATGTTGTCTATTAGTTTCTAAAGCATTATAGTTAATTTCAAATTAAAATTATAATAGCCCCACAGACTAGGTCAACGGTTCAAGTCAGGCTGGAGGCAAAAATCTTAGGATTTTAACTCTGTAACCTAAATAGGAGCCAAATTGGATGCAGAGCCCTGTAGAAAAGTCCCAAGGTGAAGTACAAGAATGGATTAGGAATTCCCGAAAGGAGACTGACTCTGCAGAGAGAAGGCACTACGTATGACAGTGGCGTCACAGAAGGTTCAGCCACAATGGTATTGTGCAAGTAAGTCCCTAGGAGACAGAGCAGCA